>JAZBGY010000872.1:0-36696 GCA_037414755.1 Lydus trimaculatus | reverse complement strand
GTGAAGATGATCAAATTGTTATTTATGATTGCGAAAAAGGTGTGCTTATACGGCGACAATAACAATAACAACAACAACATGTCAAAATCATGACCTATTCTCTATTTTATTTGTTTTAGGAACGCAAGTTCGGACTGTAAATAGTAAAAAGTATGGTGTTGATTTGATCCATTTCACACATGCCAAAAATACAGCAATTCACAGTTCAACAAAAGTCGATGATACAATACGTTATTTATCATTACATGATAACAAATATATACGTTATTTCCCAGGACATACAAAGAAAGTTGTCTCATTATGTCTATCACCAGTTGAAGATACATTCCTATCTGGTTCATTGGATAAAACATTACGTTTATGGGATCTAAGATCGCCGAATTGTCAAGGTTTAATGCATCTGTCCGGACGGCCGGTAGCGGCTTACGATCCGGAAGGTTTGATTTTCGCTGCCGGCGTCAATTCAGAGAGCATCAAATTATACGATCTGCGATCATTCGATAAAGTAATTTATTTGTTGTTTTTATGAAATTTCTAAATAATTGATTTACTGTTCATTTAGGGACCGTTTGTTACATTCAAATTGACCCAAGAGAAAGAATGTGATTGGACTGGTTTGAAATTTTCACGTGATGGTAAAACAATTTTAATTAGTACAAATGGTTCAATTATACGTTTAATTGATGCATTCCATGGTACACCATTACAAACATTTACTGGTCATTTAAATAATAAAGGTATACCAATTGAGGCATCATTTAGTCCAGATTCACAATTTATATTTAGTGGATCAACTGATGGACGTGTACATGTATGGAATGCTGATACTGGCTATAAAGTTTGTGTATTAAATGGTGATCATCCTGGTCCTGTACAATGTGTACAATTCAATCCGAAATATATGATGTTAGCTTCAGCATGTACAAATATGGCATTTTGGTTGCCAAATATTGATGATACGTAAATTGTTGATATTTCAACAACAACAACAACAACAATAATAATAAAATGTAACGTTATTCGTGATTATATTTTTGTTCTTTTTCGATAATTATCTCAATTATTATAAAGCTACAAAACTGGGAAAGTTTAAGACGGCCCCGCTGCATTTGCGCCGTCCAAAAAGGCAAAAACACTGACGAAATCAGTTGCATTTTAGTCTCTATCAGCATTTAATTCATTTTTTTCTAATATCTAATATGTGTATTGTATGTATGGTGTGTGTGTGTGTGTAAGTATGGATAAATATATCAGAAGAGGCTAAAATCTAACTTGACTGTCTTAAATTTTTACAGAAGATTATTATAAAATATACATATTTTTTATTAAATATTATTGTTTTAATTGTAAATATTTCTTAAATTTGTACCTGTGTGTGTTCGTTTATTTAACAAAAATAATTATTATAAAAATTGTATTTTTTTTGTTGTTCAAGTTGACTTGTATAAAGTGTTGAATTACTCCACTATTTCCAACTAGTGTGACACGATTTTGTAATAATTGTGGAGGAATTTGGGATTTTTGCACAATAATTTGAGCAAACGTTACTTTACACTTGTTGGAACCACTTGACAAGTTTTTTGGAAAGTTGAAAAATATCGATAAAGCACACAAGTCAACTTGAACAAGACATAGTCCTAGTGTTGGATAAATAAGGAAAATACAACAGATTTGATTCTAGATCCGTTTTTACATTATTTTCCAACTTTATTAGTTTTATGTATATGTATGTATGTATTATAAATGGATTATTTTTTTAGGATTTTGCATTTTCTAATTAATTAATTATCAATGGAATACATAGATGAATTTGGTGGTAAATGTGATAATAATTAATGTAGGAATTCTAATAATGCGTTTTTTTTCTCTCATTTATTGTAAAACTTCCTCTATCCACTATATTTTTTAAGTTTTTTTACCAAATAACAGTACACTATCAGTATTTTGTTTTTCTTATAAAATTTGTGATAGTTTTAGAAAATTGTACAGCTTCCTTGTGGAACAAACCCATAAGAAAGCTAGTATATGTCGCTAATTCTTTCTGGATGTATGGTTAATTTATATTATAAATAATAATAATAGTGGTAAAATTAATTGATTTCTAAATTTACCATAATTATTTCTAAACAAATCCAATATAAATCAACATCTTTGTTGAATTTTCATAATATAAAAATAACGAAATTACGGGGACAGATTGAGATAAATTGAAATAAATTTGAAGATTGCTTAGACAAGTGTTGTTTATTTTTGTGCAATCAAAACTAACCAGTTGATTTATACGTTCACACGATTTATTTCTATAACTGAAAATATTAAATATTTTAACAAAAAAAACCTAATAATAATCAACCGATTTGACTATGATTTGCTTTTATCGCAAATTAGAAAAAAAAACAAAACAACCCTTTTCTAAACAAATAGTCGGAAATTAGTTTTGCGGCGACGGTGGTGACGTCGTTGGTTAGATTTTTTTTTGGTTTTGATTATAGTGGGACGATTCGCGTCGAATTCGGCCGAGAGACGACGCTCTGCGACGTCGGCGCCCAATATCTAGTTTTGTTGTTGGTGTTGTCGTCGTGACGTGAGAGTTATCCGGCGAAACGTTGTCGTCGCAGCGGGATACGAACGGGTGGTCCATTCACATTATTCTACATACCCTTTATTTTTTCAAATAAATAAATAAATACATACAGAGATTTTTGTTGTGAAATCGGTCGTCGTTTGAAAAAAATCCGGAGTTTTTCCTTTATAATTCCACGATTTTGTTGTTTAGTATAAGAAGAAAAAAAGAGAAATTGTTTATAATATTTAAAAGACAACAGATAATAAAAATGCGTCATGTGTCTTTTACTGAATGATTAAATCCTATCTTTGTCCTATATCATGATAACGTGTCAGTGATAATTTTTTTTCGAAAAAAAATCTTATATAAATTCGAGTGGACTTTAATTTGTTTAAATTTTCTATTATTAAACAAAAATTATTGAGAAAACTAGTGTTTTATATGTTTTATTTTTTTGTATTTTTTGTGTATAGTGGATCTTTTTGAATTTTGGGGTCAGGTAGGTTGTTTGGAAAATTTGACTTTATACAAAAAATTATAAACGAACCAAACAATTTCGCGTATTATTCTGATACGAGACATGCATACATGTGTTAAATTATTAAGTAAACAAGTTTTGAAAACATGATTTATCAATAATAGATTATTCTTCTAGTTTACGCGAATTATCCATTAATAATCGAAACATTTACGCTTAAAACAACCCTCACCCCCTGTATATGTATATAGAGGGAGAGAATTATTCGAATTGCGTACAATGTAAATGGAACAATATCAAATTGCTAGTAGAAATAACACACAATTCTATTTTCCATCATTATCAGACCCAAGTTTAGAAACAAAAAATAATAATTATAATCATAAAATTTTATAATAATTAACCCGAAACCAGATAATTTTATTTTAGAATTTTGTTGTATAAAGATCATATTTATCAGCTTTTCTTCATTTGTAATTCATTCATTCATTATTATTGTTGTTATTTATTCAAAACACCCACAGGCTTCCTTTCTGCTTGTTAAAATTTTCAATTCAATTATCCACCACCAACAAATATTTTGATCTGATTATTATGTGAACGAGTCCCTGCTCTATCTCTCTGTGTGTCTTTGATAATTATGAAAGATTCCTCCACCTCTTCTACAAAAAAAAAAAAACAATTATTTGTTATTATGATTGGTCGCAATACTATAAACGTTTTTTTTTTTTAAAATTGAGCCTATTTGTTGAGCATTTAAAAACGAAGGTCATATTTGATAAGGATTACCTGTATACCTGTCGTAATAATATCTGGATGTTTGGTTTTTTTCACATCAAAAATAAAAGACAAAAAACAAAAACAAAAAAAATTGACGACATTTCGTGTAAATCCATCGATTTGCATCCAATTTCCATAAATGCAATTTTCTAAAGCTTTCAAATCACATATAGTAGACGACAAAGTATGTGATTTTACATTTCAAAAATTTTCCATCCATGTAATTTTAGATAGGAAAGTTTGTAAAATTAATGAAAAATCAATAATGTGGCACTTAATACCAACCGAATAATTGCTGGATGCTTCATTAGATTTATTTAAAAAATTATAAATAATTCAGATAATAAAAAGATAAATATACAGGCTGAATCAGCCGAAGCTACAATTTCCATATCTAGAGAAACGAAACTAAAACAACGATACAGAGTACTCTATCTAAAAATGATTTGATAGCAAAATGGGCCTTATCGATAGAAGAATTTCTGAAATGGAAAAAACGGTCATTATCTCTTAGAAACTGCATAAAATTGAACATAGAACTACAGCTGAAATTTTTTCATTTTCCAAAATTGACATTTTCATTGACTAATTGTGGACTAATTCAGTCTGAATAAACTAGTGGTGATAAGAAGAAGCCTTTAGGTAAACAAGTGGCGATTGTTTAATGGAAACATCACCATAGACCCAGAATCCCTATGTTAAACAACGGTAGAGTTTCGTACACACCAAGTTTTAAGGACAAAGACTGGCGCCGGGGCATGTTGTCTCTTTCTAACTTTCTACGCATGGTTATTTAATAAAACATTGTGCTGCGAGACCGGTAATGGCTCTCTTATTAGTTGTTTTTCACTTACGATCAGTTAGAAAGAATAAGCCTACCCCGGCACAAGCTATCTGTCTTCAAAAGTGGTAGACTACACTCCCACATCCGCTATTTAGAGTCCATGAACCACGCACTTTAAAGAAAAAAAAAACAGTAACAAATCCGACAATCAATTCAATGTCAAAATAAGTGCAACCGACCTCTAAAAGTATTTGATTTTTTTTTTCAGTGAAAATGATGATTTTTGAAAACGTAAAAATCTTATCGTATTCTGCACATTACGGAGTTTCAGCTGTATAGTAGTTCTTTGTTCGATTTTGTGTAGTTTCTTAGAGATAATGACCGTTTTTTCCATTACAAATTTTTTCTTTCAAGTCATTTTTAGTATCCTTGTGTTTTTGTCTCGTCTCTCTAAAATTGTAGTTTCGCCTGACTCAGCCTGTATACAGAAGCGCGTCTGGTTTCCAGTTTGTAATTATTAATGGTTTTCAAATAAACGAAACTTGAATTCATTGTTTTTTTTTCTGTCGAATATAATCCATAAAAAGTGTGTAATTTAACTAGAAAACACTCAAATTAAAACATATTTTTCTGTTTGTTTGTTGTGTGCATTTGATAAAATTATGGCAAAAAATAAGCGTATATTCCTAGATAATTTATTGCGAAATGGTAACTCTCAAATAACTGATTACAAGATTATTCAAGTGGCCTTATTATGGTTTGATAAACATTAAAAATTTGCTCTATTTAAAAAAAAAAAATTTTAATAGACATACTTTGGCGGTCACAAAAATGTTTCATTTAAGATTAAACAAACTGTGGAGGCTACCCTTGACAAGCCGCCACAAAAAGCCCATCCAAGAAAAACAACTTTTCATATTTAAACCGTTTTTTTTTTTTATCTCAATTTTAGTTATTCGAAAAATTGGAGTAATACTTTTTGCAATTTGATTTGTAAAAATCATTAGAATAGAAGTATAGTTTGAATTGAATTTCACGCCACTAGAATTCTACGATTTCTACTCTGATAAAACGAAGATCTTTCACTTCAAAGGCTTCAAAATTGGTGTGTAGTTACGAGGAAAGTAGCTACTTGTTTGCTTCAATTGTGATTTTATTCTATGAACAAGTCGTGATTTCGATCTATATCTTCAATTTTTATTTGATATTCATACTTGATTTTTTTCTTTACAGGGGTGGGTTTACACCCCTTCAGTCCTTCAGGGAGATAAAGTTGAATCGAGTTTCACTCTGCACTTGAAAATCTCTCATTTCACAAATTCTAGAAATTCTTTTCAATTGTAGTTGTCTTGATCTCAATCCTCTCCTATATATATAGAGGTGTAAATTAAGTTTCTGTAGTGTTTGAGAATCTCTAACGATAAAGAAGCTTTTTGAGAATTGAGATCGAGGTTGAAATTACGAAGAATACAACTCCAATGATGCTTTTAACAGTGAACCCTTTATACTTTCTTCTGTTAAACATCTTTGTATGGAACAATCAAAAATTGAATCAAATCTGTCACAATTGTAGATCTGAATTGATGAAACGAGCATCTTTTATTTCAACGGTTCTAAATGTTAAAAAGTGGGTTTAGTTTGTCATTTTTAAAATGTTCGAGATCAAAATTTGAACCAACAAAAACTACTCAAACTATCAAAGTTACTTAAAAACGATTTAAAACTTTTGGAGAAGCATCAGACGAAGGCTTAAAATCTGTTCCACACACATACATATAGTAGACAGTTTGTAAATATTATAACCGGAACTAAAGCAATGTAACGCGCCCCGTCCTCTATTTCTGGGGGTTTTTCAAAGGAAAATGGAGAAAATAGGCCAATTTTAACGCTAGTTCAACCAGAATAAAGATCCTATAGGGTCGATCGCACCTGTTATTTATAACAAAACGAGCGGAAAAACGCAATTTCCAACATTTTTACACAAGACTTTTATAAATCTAGGTGTCGCACCTTTCATAATTGCAGATCAAGATATAGATCAAGATTTGCCGCAAATACAGTTGATTAACAATAGAATTGATATATTATCTAGTATTAAATTATATTTTTTTTTTGTTATCAATTCAAGTAGATAGACAAACATTGCAATTCATATTCAATAAAGCTTTATTGATAAAATAAGCATGTGTCTATATGCTAACAAAAATAGTATAGTTGGCTTCCTGTATTTATTTCGTTTATTTGTTTCTAATTGATTGAATTATTTTCTGTCTTCTCATCATCATCATCATCATCATCATCATTATTATAACTGTCATCATCAACACTACTCTTCAAAGATCAATGTTTCCTTCTCTCCCTATATACAAACTTGTCTATTAGATGAATCTATAAAGGACTGGTGGTAGTATTCGTGTTCCTTCTCGTCTTCCTCATTTTACTCAACATTTGGTCAAAGTCTATAATAATACACATATTGAGGAGAATTTCAGTGATAATTTAATTTTGTGGTTAACTATCAATATATATGTGTGTAGGTATACCCCTACAATATGATGCTTGTTTTATGTTGTGAGAGAAGTATAAGTGACGTCAACAAATTCAACTCTCTATCTAATTGTGTTGTCTATAGTTTTAACATAATAAACTAGAATGATGGTTAATTTAATAGAGGTGAATTGTAAGAAAACTATGTTGATATCGATGAAATGATTAAAGAACAACAACAACAACAACAAGTTAAAGGAGGGAGAATTTAATTTTGTTTGATTATTATTGAATAACAAGAGAGACCTATCAAAGGAAAACTCATAATAATCATTTAGATAAACATATACCAATTCAATAATTAATTATGCGATAATTAGGAAATCGGAAATAATGAAGGATAATGTTATCATAACATTGATTACAAATAGCAATATTATTCGGAATATTTAAATATTTTTATGATAAATTGAAATTAACCAACAACAACGACAACAACAGTATTATAATGATGGCCTAAAAAATTTGTTAACAAAAAAAAATGGCAAACGGAAACAATACAGGATATAGATATCAAGTTAAGTTTATCGTTTTTCTACCTTTTTTGTATCCATAATAATAATAATATATATATCGTCGTTATTGCGTATTCATTTTTGAAATAAATGGTTATGTGAAAATGTAACGACTATACGAACAATTCAATTTGAAAGAGGTGGTTTTTCTCGTCGTTTCTTATTTCACTGTCTTTTACTTTGTAATAAATCTTGTTGAACGTACAGAAAATTGGAAATTTCGATACAAAAATTCAATTTTTCCAATACACACAAACACAGTTTATTTCGCTTTTTATACTCGCCAAAATAGTTGTGTAATTACGTATACTGGTATAGAATAGAAGAAAAAAAAACAACAATATAGCACCTCAAGCTAAATATTATTGTTGCATGGATGAATTCTTTGAAATATTAATTAGAATGTCGCAAACAGACAACTTCAGCGACAAGTTATCTAATTTTTCCCCCTTGATGATATGGTTTGCCATTATTTTATTTTTTCAAAAATTGTAAGTATAAACATATGGATATATAAAGTGAGATTTGATGATGAGAAAAGTTTATAAACAAAACTCTAATGGAGCTTGTTCGTTATGAAATCAAGGATTTTTTGAAACTTTTCTCCCTCATCCGAAATCAAAATAGTTCCATCAATTCAACTTTTACAAACTTTACTTTATGTAAATTAGATTTACACATGCCGACACACACACACCAACACACATATATGCAGTATTAGAGAGTGATTGGATTCGAATTCCATCTCGTTTTACAATTTTTGCAAAAAAAAAATTCCAATTTGTACAACAATTTGAATAATTCATCATCAATCACCAACATTTTTTCCGCACTAGAGGGTGTTAATTCAGTAATTAAAATTCTTGTTAAAATTGTGTTATAATAAATTCAAAACAAACCCTTTTTTATCTATCAATGATGATTAAACACCCCATTTCTATATTTGAAATGATGATATTTGAACAAACTTGAGACTTTATATTCTAATTACCGTTACAGTTGGATCGATAAATTGTAATTTGATCAGTTTGATTAAACTTGACGATATTCATTAAAATCTAATCATAATTCTTTTCACTTGTCGTTGGTGGTGGAAATTTTTGTAACGAAACAAAAACCGTTTATAACAATTTGTTTCGATGATAATAATTTTTATAATTAATTAGATTATTTGGAAGTTTTTTTTTTTATGTTTGATTAGATTAAATTGAAACAGGAACCGTCTGTAATGAAGACAAAACGACCCAATTTCCTGTATAAAGAAAGTACAGTCTATTTGAAGCTTAAATCGGGATAGTTGGACGGTTAATTGAACGATTGTCTCGAGGATTTACTTGGGAGTTTGCCGGACATCTCCTCTTTATCAAAACTGTAATAATAATAATAATAATGCTATTCTAGTAGAATGATGGTGATGATTTGGAATTGTTAACATTGTAAATGAGTTAAATAAACAAAATAATATTGATTTTAATTAACACATACGAAATTTTATTATCAAATTTTCAATTTTAATACATCCACCAACGATTTAATAGGTAAATCTCATTTAAACTGGAGTCTTAATATAATTTCACCCTATCTACATGTAGATATTTCTATCTACCTGCGTTAAGAGGATTTCTGTATTTATTATAAAGGTATTCTGTTGATGTAAAATAGCCCTGAGGTGTCATTTCGTTCATAATATCAAATCGGCTTGTTTGTTAATAAATCCCGAACGTTATTATTGTTATAACATTGTATGATTATAATCGACCACCAGATTGTTAGGGGTGGTCTCATTTGAAATTTGTTTGATTTACAAAAGAGCAAATAGGGAAGATTATAAAGTGTACACAACTCTTAAACAGATCCCTTACTAACTCAATTATATTAGAATGAATAGGTCTTGTATCTACCGTAATGCATTATTATAGAGATTACTTCCATCCTATTTCATTAAAACCCACCCCGTTTCATTACATCCATTTACAATACAACAATTGACGTATACAAGCCTCTATTCATTTAAATGTAAATTGTAGATATTTGTAGAAAAATCAGAAACCAAACGTAGAAAATAATAATAATAATAATAAAAAATAGTAGAATATCAGTGTGCGAATTGATGTTAAAACTAGGAAATATTCCGTATCCCAGGGAGACGCCTTTGACGTCAACCTAATGGTGACGCTCAACTACCATTGCGCGTCTGCTTCTAGCCTTCGGTCAGTCACTGAAGGTCGTACAATAGTAATAATAATAATAATAATAATAATGGAACAGTAACAAAAAAATAATGTACAACACATGTACAAATTAACAATCAAATTAAAAGAAAGCATACGGTATTTATTGTACAGGAATTAATTACAAAGCTCTATCCCATGATGATGATGATGATGGTGGAAAATAACAGAAAACATAAAAGTGAATTACATTATTTTATTAAATAAATAAAGCACTAATGTAATGTTAGTTATATTGCTATAAAAGGTTAACAATTTTACTGTATATCCCCGAATAATTGAGTCTTTTTTGGGGATTGTTTGAGAAGGTACCTATTTCTCACCCGGCGCATCCACCAAAAATACACTTTTTTCTATAAATTTTAATTTAGATAAAAATCAAATTTTTTTTTAAACAAATCACTAGTATAACATGTGATTATTATTATCGTCTGTATGATTTTGTGATCTATACGTATATATTTTTTTTTTTTTTGCAGAATCCGATCGCGAGAGTTGCGTATGGCTGTAAGGTGAGATTTATTTTTTCTACACAATTATTAATTTCACAGTAATTAACACATTATTTATTCATTTGATTCCAAAATTCATTGTAATATTGAATAAATTTGCGATAAAAATTGGCGTTTAATGAAAATTCAAATTTAATTGAAATTTTGCAGATATTTCATATTAAATTCACAATAATTATTGTTATTTGATGATTGTTTGGTATTTCAAATCTGTTATTTATAATTCAAATTTATGTCAACCGAACATCATCAGTATTCTTCCTGCATCCACTGTCTATATACCTGATAAATATGCAAGACTTGTGGTATGAGGGTGTCTCTATCTAAAGCTGTGTAAAATAACACCTGCCCTATTTGTATTTTCCAACTGTTTTACCGCTATTATCACTACTACTACTACTATTAACTATAATCAACATTTAGATGAATAATTCTAGAATTATTACAATTGTTTTTTTTTTTTGTGTTATCTTCTAGTAGACATATAAATGAGGTGCCAGTAATAATCGATTCAGGTGACGACAACTGGAGAAACATGTTATTAGAAGATCGACTGAAGCGATGAATCGTTACTATTTGAATTTCTCATGGATGTCCCCACGACGGTGCAGGTGTATTTTAGCGTGGGGCAGCGCCACGAGACAGCCCTTTTTCGTTCCGATTCAACCGCGGAACAGATTAAAGGTAATTTAGTGTTATTATTATAAAAAGAATTCAAGAGGGAGTCATTTTTTTTGTACAGAAAGATAATGGTGGTTGAGTGGATAAAGGGTGAATGTAGTAAAGTTAAAGAATGATAGATTGATGAATGTGGTAATCTATCTGTGCTCACATTACACTTTTATATCATGTTAATCTTGATATAAAGCAATAATCTGTCAATTTTCAATCGAAACGTATCGAGTGTTATTCAATCATCCATATAGAATTTCTACATAAATAGTTCATATTTTATTTTATTATTACTATTATTGTTTTTTTTTTGTTTTGTAACAAAGCATCTTAAAATTTTATTCTTTCCACCATCTGTTTGTTAAGAAAAAAATAAATTATGATTGAACAGATACATCATGAATAAATATGAGAATTTCAATGGAAAATAAGGAGAATTTCACGGAAAAAATTCAATAAGGATAGAATATTAAAGAGAAAATCTTTTTTTTTTCTTCTCCTATCCTCAACTCTATGTTTTTCTTTTCTTCTTTTATTCCACTAAAATTTAAGATCTTCGTATTTAAATAGGTGGAAAATCTTACAAAGGGAATTTCTCGTTTTGAATAGCAAAAAGATTACGTAGGAAAATTTTTGTGACAATTCATCTACTGCGGCTAAATCTGCGATGACAAGATTATGGGACATGAATTTTGTTATATAGACGAACTTTATTCCAATGTTTGGTGTTTATCAATAATTTTATAGCGTTTATGACGGTAACTTTGACAGTATAAAACCGTAGATGAAGTAATTATTCAATGTCAGGTAACTTTGAATTATTCCTGACAAGGCTTTTAATGATTCAAAAGAGTTTTAGGTAGTGTAATTTGAAATTTTGCAATTTTTTCATTTACAAAGTTCAAACTTTTGATCATCAATAATGAAACTCAACTTTATCGTACGTTTTTGGTCGTTATACTCTGCCTAACTCGATTTGGACGGCTTGACTCTTTGAGTTATAATTGTAAAATCATTTGCAATCAACACATCAACTGTTTATTTTATAATCCTAAAGCCATGCCAGCTGAATCTGAATAGACATAGTAGAAAAAATGCCACAATTTCGGTATCGGTTCGCGAAAAGTACAATTCTTTTCTCAATACAGATTTTTGGTTGAGCAGACAATAGATAATTTCATTTAGACTTCAGAAGTTTGAACAAAAAACATTCCTTTTACCGTCAATAGCCGTATAACGGAAATAATCTTCTTTTGAAATTGAAGGCTGAATAGAAGCGAACAGGTTCAAAATTTTCCAAATTTCCTACTATTATTATTGTTGATTAAAGAAACAACACAAGAATAGAACAACGACTAAACAGTTGGAATTTCTTTACGTTTCAAACGCGTATAACTCTACCTTCCGGCAGGAAACGAAACATAATTATTACCAGGCATGTATAGAAATTTACAAAAGCTGGTAGCTTTGTTTAGGTTTTTTGTGAAAAATTGCATTTATAAACATTGAAGTTAAAGAGGGAAATCTGATTATTGCTATCGTTTATCAATCTGGATGAATCGTAAACAACACCAGAAACCGCATATTGGTATCGAATCCTGCCAAAATAAAAACCATATAATAAATAGATTTATTGAAGAAGTAGGTACATAGAAAGATAAAATAGGAAAGTAGGGAAGATTGGAAGGGACAAGGCTGATATGGATGAATAGTGACAGAATGGTACTCACACAAGAAATCCTTTGGGAGTTTTCTAAATCGATATTTGTATATGGGGCTATGACTAGAAGAGGACCAATTCCATACGTTCCTTTTTTCCATGTACCTATCTATCTTTCTTTCTTCTTTTATTTAAGCAACTATTTTGTTGGAATTCATAAAAAAATTCCTTTTGCACCTAAATAACTTTATCAACATTAACGTAAGCTGTAATTTTATAAGTTTTAATATTAAGCCGATAGTAGGTAAATCCGTATGGGATATCCTTAGAATATGATTAAAATTTATGATATTCAAATAATATACAAGCTGGTCTAATCATCGCCGGTATATTAAAAGAAAATATAGAATTTTCCATTTTCGCTAGAATTGCTACAAAAATAATTAAAATTACTACCTTATTAGAATTTCTGCTAGATTAATTCTGCAAAAATTTGACTTTACAGGAGTTTGAAATAAATGCTGGTTGTATAGTCAGATTGAAAGATGTTTATTTTGGTGGAAATTCGAGGCTTAAACGCAAAATAATCTGATGCCATAAGATGACGGTAATTAAACTAATTAATTACGGAAAAAATACGTGTTTTTCTTGTTCAATAGACGAAAATCCTGTTATATTCAATATAGTGATGTTTATCATTTTTTTTTTATATATATACAAAGCAAACAGTTTTCAATAACAGAGATTTCTTATCGGATTTCACTTCAACAATACATATGAAACAAAGATAATCCAGGTACAAGCTTCAGGAAATTGCAAACTGAAATTGTTGTATATATAGATGTGTTTTGGTGAAGTAAATTGTTGGTATTTCTGATATTTGGAAATGACACCGGTCGCAGCCTAAAGCGAAATTCCATCCACAAAACACAGTTGAATTGTTTGAAGGATTTTAGAAACATTTGCTCAAAGAATTACGAAAGTTAACATATTATAAAAGACAAATCAAACAAAACAAACTGTATTTTATGTCATAGTGCAAAAACGGTAAATTTTGCACCTATGAAAACGTACAGGACAAATGCGGAAATTGAACAAATTTGGCATCGCGCCCAATTAGACTTTCATATCGTTCGACTCTTTGTAGTTATCTAAAACGTTTTTCACTAATTGTGAAAGCTTACTCGTACATTTTGTGAATATTGTACTGTCACCTGCCCGATTTCTTTTGACAAGTTCCTGTAACACGAACAACTTTTGCTGCGCTAGACTAACAAAGTGATTCGAATGGGATCCAAATTAGACAATTCAGTTGCTGACAAGTAGCGTAAACGGTAACATAAAGAATTGGACTTTACTCGTTATGGAAATTGTTGAATTATACATTGTGATGAACATTAATGTTGTTTCGAATGGCGTCACGTTGTAATATTCTAGCGAAAATTTGATTTTATTCAAAGCACTTTCGAATTGATAAACACCTTACGTTTGATGTGGGAATAATATTGAAAAATTTCATGTAGATTCAATTTATATTTTAAGACACATTCTTTAAGTATTTCTGTTTTGTATATCAAAACATGACTGTTACAAAATAACGTATATATGTGGGTATAATAAAATAACGACACATTTTTAGTAACACAGTGTCATGACAAAAAGAACGTACAGCTTTTGATGTTCAGGGGCTTGCAGGGGTGTAATTACAGCCATCGTAATAGTCTCGATTGAATTCTTTTTGGAAAAAAGACGAAATTATTTTGATTCATTCCAACAATAGCATTTGTACAATAATTATAATGATTAATCTATAATGTACTGCGATCGATATTGTGTTAGCCAATGGGGTGATAATAAAAAAATAGCTGTCGTTTCTGTTTTGATATTGTCGACAAGTATATTGTCGTTTATTAAATTTTCATTCCCCAATTTTACGGGTAAAATTCGCTTTATTTTTTCGATAAAATACAGTTTTTCTATATTTTTTCCATGTAGTTTTAGATAGAATCAAGTGAAAAAAAAATCAATCAAATCCAACATGAAAATTTATATCTCTTAACTCCCTAGTTCTGTGTTCGTTTATAACGAAATTTCCTCCAATTTCCCCAATATGTCTTATCAAATAATTTCATTTTCCTTTCATCAATCCCTGTATATGCATAATATTTCTTTTATTGTTGTTGTTGTAGATTTGTTTAGATCAGCTTCAGAGGCTGGTCCACGGGATATTTTGAAATTATATGATGCTGCCGGCCATCTAGTCAATATTAATAGTGATTTACAATCGAATACACCAGATACACGATATTCATTACAAGTTGTTGCCGCAAACGGATTTGCCATGTTACAAGAATCAACATCAACAACATTAAAATCGTTAGAGGCACGTATATCGGCAATTGAACGACAATTAAGAAGTGATCTACCATTACCAACAGCTGTTGAAGAATTACAGAAACAGGTCGATATATTTCGTGAAAAATTGGAAACCACCGAATGTCTCAGTTGGTTAGGTAAAAATTTGATTTTTGTTTTTTGTTAGATTTAAAAACGAAAAAATTGTTTATTTGGAAATTGATGTGAGAAAGAGATAGAATGGTAGAGGAGGGATGGATTATTTTGATGGTATTCAATCAACAGATAAATATTTGTTTTATAGAAACGACATCGAAACGTTAGCGACGTTTCAAAGTGCTTGATGAAATTATAGATTTTGGCGACTTTTTATATATAAAGAAAATGCGTCAAATTATTATATATATATCTATCTCTGTTTATAAATAAATTCATATTTTAAATATATTTACATTAAGATTTCATACAAAATTGGCTTAAAATTTGATAAACGTTTACATTTATCAAAAGTCTTAATCAAATATGACCGGAGGGCTTCACTTTAAAAACTTAAACATTAACAAAATTACAATAATGTTACCTGTTTCTATAAAGGTATGAATACTTTTTTACTTTATACCAATTAATCGTTGACTTGTATGGATCAATAAACGCTTTCAATCTATTTTCGATTCCTTTGAAAATCCCCTAGCTCCATGTCAAATTAAGCTTAAAGTAATTCTATAAAATCGAAAGAAAAATCGTTCTAGGGGATCAGTTTTTCGTGCACTATTTTTTCAGTCGTCTACTCTTCTTCTTTGATTCTGTTCTATTAAGTTACACAATGACGTAGATTGTCTATAACTGTAGAATTTTGTTAAATTTTCATGAGTTTAATCAACTTTATTATTGATTTTTTGTTGTATTCGTTTTAACAAATTAAACAATAAAAAAACCTATATAATAGAAGATAGGTGTATAGTATTGTATTTTGTTAGTGTGTATAGTCTAGTTTTGTTCTTATTGTTTGACAAGACATGTTGTGGATAAACATACAACTACATACACATACACAAATAGTGAAAAACAAATATTCAAACAACATATACACAATTATTGATTTTAAGGATTCTACAAACAACTGCCGGAACCAATTTCCACTGAACAATGTCGATTGTTGCAATATCGACGGAAGAGTGATGCCATTAAGAAGAAAGTCAAAGAGGATTTTGCAAAAATATGGTAATTTGCAAAAATGATCAGGACCGTGCAAACTATTATCAAAAAACAACCCAGAGGGATACAAGATTTCGTGACAGACAACAAAGATTTTACCGAAAATTCCTAACGGTATCCTCTAGAATAAAATTGCCCTGTCAAAGCCGCGTATATTTCTTGAAATTGGTAGAAAGGAGGCTGAAATTTCTCCTATGCACGGTCCTGTTTTTTCCAAGTAAAATTCTATATTTTTCTTGTCTTTTTGTTTAGTGATTGTAGCGTTTCGGAGAAGATACGGAATTCGTTGAAAACACCAACATTCGATGCTACCCCATGGGAGGATGAGGAATTATTACTTTTATTACAACAAATGTATCTCGATTATGATTTTTGTGGGAAATTTGCAATTAATATAAATACGCTTAGAAATTTCCTATATGAGGCCTATAAAAATTATAATGAAGTACCGTTCCATAATTTCCGGCATTGTTTCTGTGTAGCACAAATGGTAAGTGTGTTTTGGTTCTTTCATCTCCATTTCCTTTGTAACTACAATTTGGATTTTTTGATTGTTTTTCCAATGGATTACAGATGTACGCTATCTCTTGGTCTGTTGATCTTCCATCAAAAATTGGCCATTTGGAAGTATTAATTTTATTAACATCATGTATATGTCATGATCTCGATCATCCAGGCTATAATAATATTTATCAGATAAATGCAAAGACTGAATTAGCTATACGTTATAATGATATATCACCATTGGAGAATCATCATTGCAGTGTTGCATTTCGTATATTAGAAAATGATGATTGTAATATATTTAAATCATTTGATTGTGATGATTTCAAACAAGTCCGTGAAGGTATTATACGTTGTATTTTAGCAACTGATATGGCACGACATAATGAGATTTTATCAAATTTCAAAGAAGCTATACCACATTTCGATTTCAACGATAAAGCACACGTCAATCTGGTAATCAATAATTTTATTATTTAAAAAACTGTATTTATTTATTTATATAAAAACAAAATATATCAAACAGTTATGTATGGTTCTTATCAAAGTTTCGGACATATCAAATGAAGCTAGACCGATGAATGTAGCTGAACCATGGTTAGATCGTCTATTACAAGAATTCTTCAAACAAAGTGATGCTGAAAAACTAGAAGGTCTACCAGTAACACCATTTATGGATCGTGATAAAATCACTAAACCATCATCACAATGTTCATTCATCGGTTTCGTTCTATTACCACTATTTGAAGCTTTAGGTGAACTTTTCATCGAATTACAGGTAATTCGTTTTTATTATTGATAAACGAAAAAAAAAACGGTTTTTTTTTATGTGAATGTGTCCAGGACCTTATTGTGCGGCCTGTACGAGAAGCTTTAGATTATTACAAACGATTGAATGAAACGACAAGAGAGGAACGATTACAAAGGAAAAGTATTGTAGCTGAATTGATGGAACAACAACAACAACAAGAGCAACAACAACAACAACAAAATACGCCGTTATCACAAAGTCCTGATAGTTCATCAACAATACCAAAATCATTGTCGAATGTTAGTGTTAAATTGAAGAAAAGCTTGAGCTTTCAACAGAATCGATCAAGGTAGGTGATTAATAAAACACACAAATTGTTAGAAGGGAATATGTTTATATTGCATTACTTTCTAATTGGATTTTATTAAAATTGTTGACATTTATTGTTATCACTTTTTCTCTCTCTTTCTAGTATTATGACCGATAAAAATCCATGTAAAGTGGTCTATTGAAACGATAATAAAGCACCCTTATCGACTATAATCACAGTCCTAACTTTTATTAAGTTTTTTTTTCCGCCAAATCTCGATGGAAGTGCTTTTTCTTGTCAAATATGTTATTAATGTCTTCATATACAGTAGATTTGGATTCTGGATAGTACTGCGTACTTAATTAATTGATAAATGTTGTTGTTGTTGTTTTTGTGAACTGTACATTTGTTGTATAAGTTCTTTCTTAAATTATTCACCCCTATTGCATTTTATAGTGTTGGCTTAATTATTTCTTCATTTAGAAAATCCCCAGATTAGATTTAAGCAACGAATACATTATAAGAATCTAATTATAAAAGACTAACAGATTTTGTAAAAGACAAATAATTAATCGAGATGTTTATCTTTTAATACCACTCACTCTCTATCTATCTATCTCTTTATCTATATCTCTCTTTGTTTCTTCAACATTATAGATCACGTTCAACTGATGATGAAGCCGAATTAAGTTTTGGTAGTGGTTATATAATTGGTGAAGAACAAAGTTTAGAAGATGTTGTTGAAGATCCAGAAACACCCGATTTAGAAACAGCCACAGAAGTTGAAATATCTGAGAAAACATTGAAATTTAAAATATCAACAGAAGGTAATATATCAACAACAACATCATCATCATCAACAACAGTAACAGGACGTAAAAGTTATCCTGGTTCAAGGAAAGGTAGTCGGGAACGTGTCCAACATTTTACTAGTAATGAATTAGCACGTATGATACAAAAAGGTAAATTACGTAGTGCTGGTGGTTATAGTTTTGATCAACATTGTTTAATCAATCAAAAGAAATTTTCATTTGATAAACCAGAATTTTTAGATGAATACGCTATAACATTGAAAAATAAATTAGAATTTAATCAAGAAACAAATAATGATAACGATGAAGAATGTGTAATATCAAAAGATACATTAAATTTGAATAAACGCAATTCGGAACATACAATTAAAACATCATTGCATTCAAACGATGAAAAGAAGAGTATTTTAAAATGTATCGATAATAAATCGTTTACAAATGAGGAAAAATTGAAAATGAACAATTTAAAAACATCACAATTATTCAACAATGACGATGATGATCAAAAAGAGAAAAAATATGATGATGACGATGATATGAATCTCAACAATAATAGAAAGAATAGCATTAAAATCAATAATGATGAGAAAGATGATGAAACTGTAAAGAAAGTGATGAATTTGTTAAGTAATAATGATGAACCAAAGACACGTTCATTATTCTCAAGATTGCGTCAATTCACTGATCGTTTCAGTTTATCAACTGATAAAGATACAAAATTAAAGAATTTTAATAAAAAACCATCACTACCATCATCATCAACATCACAAAATCGTTGTAAAAGCTTTGAACAAGTCGATAATGTTAAAGCTAGTACTTTACCAAAAATTAAGGCACGGAAATCGTGGAAATTATTTAAAAATAAAGAATGTTGGGTATCTGATGTTGCTGTTGATCAATTAGCTGTTAATAGTGGTGATGCACCACCACCACCACCACAAACAACAACATTAAACAATGAAATCGACAATCAGTCATTACCATCTACCTCAAGATTACAAAGTAATTCAACAAGTCCAAAACATGATGTTGATAATAACGAACAACATAATGTTAATATAGAAATTGTCAACACAAATGAACCGAAAACGTTTTTATTGAATGAAAATGAGAATGAAGTGATTTGACAAGAATTTAATCCTTCTGAAAGGGAAGGATTTGCTAGATATATCTTCTGTCGTTGTTGTAAATATAAATCAAATGTAACAAATAATGTTTAAAGCCAAAAAGCTTCACGGTTTCATTTATTTTTATTATTTTGTTATTATAATAATTTTACCAATTATGTGACTGCCTGGTATAAATAAAAGTGTTACAATTTATAATTCTATACACAAAGATACAGGTGGGGACAGCTCAACTAGGAACATAGGAGAAATTACAAGACAGTCTTATAGCTTTCGTTTGGGTTGATAAGAGATATCTGATAGAATCTATGTGAATTAACCCACACTCAAGACTGTCCTATGTTTCTAGACGAAATGTTTCAACCTGTATATAGAGATTATTGTTGTATTTCGTTAAAGTACAAAAATTCTTGGTTTTAATCTGGAAATAATTTAAACAATACACGTTTTAAAATCAAATCTATAATGAAGGTTTTGTAATACGATGCTATATATTTTTTTATAAATTTTTATCATTTAAGAGTTGTTACTTAATTTAAACTTGATTGTGATTCTAGTCTAATAATGATAATTATAATTGTGTGTGTGAGTGTGCAATTTATATTATATTATATATTATACATATATATATATAGAAGAAAAACTATTTTCTCTACATTGTAGTATTGATCTTGTAAAAATCCTTCCAATTATGGTTTTGTGTTTGGAATTATTACACAATTAAATCGTTTCAATTAGCTACGTGTAATTGTGTAATAATTTGACCATTGCTCTGGTGCTAGATATTTCTTGATAACAATACAAAAATTATAAGGAAAATTAATGAGAGAGATTGAATTTTTCGCATGAGGACCATCTATTTTAAAACAAAAATTCTGTTAATTATTATTTAAAAATAAAGCAAATCTATATTCTTCCTACTTGCTAGATGAATTAAATATTTAAATTTTAGAAGAAAAAAAAATTGAAAATTCTCTAATTTTAGTAACAATTATGCCAATGTAAATTAAATAACAGAATAAATAAATGTTTAACAAATTCGTATTTGTTTCTATTCTCGAATTTTGAATTTTGAAAAATGCGCCATTTCCGATTTAACAAATATAGCCAAAGTTATAACACAAAAATCCACTATAATTTTCTATCTCATTTGTTATAAAATCAAACCAATCGAATGACAGCATTTTATAGATACTCGTAATTGTCTATCTTTGTTTTTCACACAAATCAGCGGATTATCTATCTCTATTGCAAATAATTGATGACAGTTCTGCAGGCCTCTCATATTGAAGAACGAAAATTCCACTAGTTCGCTGTAGATTTGGGGTATTGCGCATGTGATTGTTTGTAAATTTGTAAGGGTTGGCAACTTAATGACTTTGAAATCCACTATAAATGTTGGTTGTTAAACAATTTTTTTTTGTATTTGTTTTGATATCCTTGAATTTAGAAAAATACAACAAATATGTAATGGATTAAATCAGAAATTTTTGAAACAAGTCCTCTAATAGTTGAAATAAAACAATTATTTTATCAATTCCATTTAGAAAATGTTTTATCAAAATTACACTGACATCAATCAAATCGATGGGTTTTTATCATATTTGAAAAATGTAAGTAATACGAGATTACAATTGAATTGTTTTTTATCAGTATTTGTACCATAAATCATATAAATCTCACCTCTGTACCTGATAAGCTTATAGTTTTTCCTATTACGAAAATAATCGACCACAATGATTTGCAGTTTGTATTGTGTTTTTTTTCGTATAAAATTGTTAAATAATGCGATTTATTGTTTTCCAGATTGATTGGTCTGATCCATGGCTTTTAGGCCTGTTAATTTTCCACATTTCCATATTTTTAATGGCTATTTATACACGAAATTATGGAAATTTTCAAGCATTATTATTCTTTTGTCTTTGTAAGTACAGGATAACAAACGAAATTGTAATTAATTCGTAATTATCCACCCAATACAGGGAAATATTCAAACAACACGAACAAATCATTAATAAAACTTGTAATTAAACACAAAAAAACAAAAAAAAAAAACCAACTAACCTTGAACGAAACTTGTTAAGATTTATCATAATATTTGTGTAAATTTCTAGTACTTTTGGTCTATTTTTCTGAGAGCATCAATGAGATAGCATCGAATAATTGGCGATTATTTTCACGACATAAATATTTCGATAGTAATGGCCTGTTTATATCAATTGTATTCTCAACACCAATTCTACTCAATTGTATGCTAATGATGGTAAGATTTCTCGTATTATTCGAATTAACACAATTGTTTATATATGTGGTTGTAATCCAACAGGGTAGTTGGTTGTATCAATCGACACAATTAATGAAAAATATCAAATCGGCACAATTACGTGAACGTTTGAAACATGAGGGACGACTCACAAAACAACATTCAAAACAAGAATAATAGGATTTTTCTAATCGATTGTAAAATTGTAGAAGCTTTTGTATATTTCTTTTTTTTTCCCGTCTTTATTATTATAAACTTTATGTCTTTTTTAATAATTAAATAAAAACAATTAATGTAAATACGTGTGTGGCGGTCGAATTATTAACGTATACAGAATTTTTAGAATTATTTTATTAAAAATTACGTGAAATACGAATCAGATACAAAATAGACGAAAAAAAAAAAACTGAATACATTCAGTTAAAATCATATAAATTGGAATAAGTTACATAATTAAACAATACTGTTGAAAATTAACTATAACTAGATTATTTCTTAATTTAAATAAGAAAATCGGCAGTTACACATATGATATATTTTTGTCACCTTCGTCTTATCTGCGTCTTCCTACATAACTAAATATTTTTCTAATTCGAGAGTGAGAGAGAGAGAAATTAAACCAACTACACAAAGTACGCCGCTTTGTTTCAATTATTATCAAATTAAAAATAAAAGTGTTTTCAAAGTCAATAATGTATTAAGCTTCGAACATATCGAAACTTTCCAATTTAGCCTTCTGTTCAGCGGTATCGTTTTGTGCTATCAATAATGTATGACCCCATCCCATTGAAAGTCCCAACACTTTGACGCCTGCTAATTTAGTTACCTGTAAAGTTTCAATAATAATAATAATCGTGATTTAATTAAAGAGAGCATAAATACCTCTTTCGGTACTGTTGATGATTTGGTGAATTCACCCAAACCTAATTCACCATATGTAGGTGTTGCACCCCATGCAATCACTGAATCATCAGCTGTTAGTATAATTGATGTATTACCAGCTGCCACTAAACTAATCGACCATCCAGCTAGATCTTGTATTGGTTTTGGATACATATTAGCTTCACCGGACCGTTTCGTTTGACCAAACATAAATAATGCTGAATAATCGGTGACGGCAAGACTGTATGTTGAACCACAATGTACAGAACGTACACCACGTGATTGTGTATCAAAATATTTAATTAAACGTGGTACTAATTCATCACGTGGTTCAGCATGACCTAAACGTCCAAAACCACCAAAACCCCATGAGAATGCACGTTTTTTACTATCAATAGCAACACTATGATTTTGTCCACAACTAAAATCAACGATTTCATTTACATCAACTGGTGCAACATGACCATCTTTACTTTTTTCAATATATAATACGACACGTTTTGGACTTGTTTCAAAATTATAACATAATTTCGTATTTGTTTTAAAATATTTACCATCTGTATTATGACCTAATTGGCCATATTCTGGTAAACCGAATGTATGTAAACCACCTTTAATATCTAATATAATTGAAAATTCAGCACCACAACCAACTTTAACAATTGGTGGGCCACGATAATTAATACGTGTTGGTGTTGTTATTGTTGGTTGTAAATTACCAACACCACATTGACCTGAACGATTATCACCACATGCGTATACGGTGCCTGTATCTGTTAAAAATAATGTATGATTACGTCCACATGCTGCACCAATTACATTCATATTCTCTAATGCTGGCACCAATGTTGGTATATCAGTTGTTAACATATTATCCAAACCTAATTGACCGGATTTATTACGTCCAAATGTCATTGCTTTACCATCATCATTAACAAGTACACTATGTGCTGCTGTACAACCGCTAACAGCCAAACGGATCTATAAAAGAGAGAATAAGCCCCTTCAAAGAAAAAAACAAACATTCTTCAAAATGATCAAAAGATATCGGAATAAAAGAGAATCTGTATTAGTTGTTTTTAAAAAAAAAAAAGAAATTCCTCACAAATATACCTTATGATCAGTGAACCGATGTGGAACATACAAATTTGGTAACAATTTCCTTTTGAGATCTTTCGTTGTTTTCTGTCCAGCTGTATCCCAATTTACTAAACCAAACATTAATAATTGTCCAGACGGTTTTATTAATGTTTTCAATAATTCTTGTGGTAATTGTGTTAATTCATCTAATACATCACCATGTCCAGCTATTAAGACTTCATCTTGTTGTGATGTACTTTCATTATCATTGATCATATCACTTAAATCTGAATCTGAATCACTATCATCACGACGTTTATTACGTTTATTTGATGAACGATTTGTTTGTGCACGTTTTCGTTTCGTCGACATTTTTCTCTTATCGTATTATTATTATCAATAATAAGAAGGGCAATATAAGCATTCACACAATTTGTGCTATAATTGCTAGTTTCATTCGCCTTTTATCAATGTAACATATACGTGTACATGTGTGTGTGTGTTTATATATCTATATTGATGTAATTTACCTTAATTATACAATTATTATTACTACAATTAACTAAAACGATAATTAATTGTTATCGATAACAACTTATTTAATTAATAAACACTGATTTTATTTAAAGAAAAACAAATCAACGCTTGGCTTTACAATAACGGTTCCCACCATTCACACAAACACACACATACATGCATAAGAAAGAAAAGAAATCATAAAAATAACGGTAATCTAGTGATTTTTTCGATGAAATGTTGCCGACTTGATTCAAAATAAAACTACCCTAGATTACTGTATAAAAATGAAATAGATAGATACGACCGATAATAAGTGTGTGAAAGACAGTAAAACATACCTCCATATCTCTGGGGCAAACATCTATCTCTTTACCCTCTCTTACTATTGCATGGTAAGTCAGATATAGCGTCCGCATGCGCAGTATATACTTAGTTTGTGGTATAGTTAAAGTCATCTTAGAAGATCTTTTTGGCGCGAAATAGGTTCGACAAATCTCGCTTACTATGGGAAAAACTTTACAGTGGCAGCACAAAGAGCATTTACTTGTCGCAATGTTCTATATGCAAATAAAATATTGTTACGAATATCACACAATAAATTTATAAATAATTGAATTTTATTCTACTGTAGATCTAGATAATCTAATAAGATTAATTATTCATACACAGTTTTTTGTAACATATAGTAAATATAGAAGAACCTTTCTTAATACAGAACGCCACTGCAATCTCAAAATTGTTGTCTGGTGTTTACTTGCACGTGCTTTTTTCTACCCCCACTTACCAAGAGTCCACTGCGCATCTATAATAGATAACTTAAATAGAATGAAATCTCCCTAGATTTAGGGGAACCTGTGTTTTTGGCTCCATCTAGCGACAAAACTATAGTGGAAGAACTTTTAAGCGGCAAATTCAAATCAGACCATATTGTCTACAATTGAATTTTGTTATCAGGTGCATAAACTATAAAGAGATGTAATTGCAGTTTGCCCATTCGATCTTCAGTTTCCAATGTGGAACGTTACAATTACAAAAATTTAGCTGATGCACTGGTCGATATATTGGATATTTCGTGTATTTGTTGAATTGTAGTATATATGTACTTATTCCTTGTACCTCAAAATATCGAGATCTGATGAAATTTCGATTTTCGAAAATCGGGCCGAAATCAATAACTTCCCGATTTTTTTTTAATTTTTAAGCGGGAAGTTAAAAGGCAGTTTTTACATTTTATGTTGATTTTCTGTTTGAATTACAATACTTGTCTATGACATTACTTTCAAATTCTCAACTGTCAGTCTATAATTCGCTGAAAGCGCCACCTGGTGGACATCATGGTTTGGGAGAACTTCCGAAAACGCGGATTCATTTTCCCAAGTATACAGTTTACAGACCCTGGCATCTATCCAGAAAGATCTTCTAACATGACTTTAACTATACGTATGTCGACAATGAGAAAATGAAAGAAAATCACAAAAAAAAGGCGCCAATTCAAAATCAATGTTTTATTCCCAATTTGGCAAATCAGCTAATTCGAAACCTTTACGTAGATAGATTTTCGAATCTTCACTTAAATATTTGGGAAATTCAATATCGAAACGTATTATTAGATTACCACGTTCTGGATATTTCTCTAAAATCGGCATACCTTCACCGTCGATTTGTTTCTCATATCCTGGACTAAAATTTTATAAATAAATTCTACAATCATTTGGCCAAAATTATACTGACCTGACAATATCAGTGATAGGTGTACGTATGATTCTATCATCAATTGTATGAATTATAATGACAGTACCTAATAGGGCTTCTTCTAATGTAATTTTTTGATTCATAATCAGATTATCTTGTTCACGTTGAAAATGTTCATGTTGACGTTCTTTAATAATAAAAACAATATCTGCAGGTATTTGATTAGGATTCTCATCACCTTCTTCAGGAAATAAGATTTCCGTATCAGCTCTAATACCAGGTTTAAATGGTACAGTTAGGATTTTCTCACAAATTTCAGTTTTTGTTTGTGTAGCATCAGTAAATACTAAACGATTGATTTTCATTTTTTTAATACCACCGAAATATATTTCATGTAATGTTAAATATAGATCATGTTTGATTGTTGGTTGTTTTTTAACAAAAGCACGATTATCTCTTATCAAATTCATTAATTCTGGATTGAAACGATAATCTAATAGATTTGCGTATGGTGATGTTGTACCAAAGAATTCCCTATAAATTTGAAAATATTTGATTTCTATTCATTGTATATGGAACTATATAATTAGAATGTGAGACTTGTAAGTCCTTAATGGGTCACCATGATAACGATAAGGTTCGATCAAACCGTCCGATGTTGGCACACCTTTTTTCAAACCTTCTTCACCGTATTGATCGTAAATGGCACGACGTAGAGGATTATCTAGGACATCATAAGCTTCACAGATTAACATGAATATACGTTTTGTATTATTGATTTGTTCCAATTTATCAGGATGGAATTCAAGGGCCAAACTTCTAAATCTAATTAATGTTGATTTAAGTTAAGAAAATTGTAAAATTTGGAAAATATACGCCTTTTTTATCTCTAAATTATCAGCGATTCTTTGTATTTGTAGTACACCGTAATAATCGATACCCATTTTATTATAGAATTTATACTAATTGATGACAGAAAATTGACACAAATTACGATAAACAAAATTTTTTATTGATATATCACTACTGATAAGGAACAAATTTAAAACACAGCCAAAATTTTACAAATACAACAAAATCCTACAAGAATCACAAGAATGGACGTTTTATTTATCAATAATGATATAAGGATGAACGAATCGAGGAGAGTATACGTGATATTCGTTGGTTAATTTCTAAAAATGAACAAATCGGGAATTATCCCAAAACTCGACTGAAGAAATGTGCATAAATTAGACGTTTCTTCTGTTGTTGTTGTTGTTGTTGTAATTTCCTTCGACGATTTGCCTTCTTATTGAATGGCACACGTGAATCGTTAAACATTTCATCAAAATCTCGATCATTCCCATCAATATCATCAACATGATTCTTATCAATGTTCTTAAACTCCTCGTTTTGATTGATTAAAATTGCATTATCATCAGTTATGTTATCTGTGGAATTTGTCAATTCAAAATTAATGATTGTATCATTAGAAAGATCGATTTTTGCAATATTTGTCTCGTTATCAAATGAATTGTTATCAGTTGTTGTTGTTAGATTAGATTTTATTGTAAAATTATCAAATTCATCATATGATGATGTACTGCTATATAGAATTGTATTTTCAGTTTCACGACGTTGTCGATTTCCTGAATTATCAATTGAATTCAACGTTGAAATCCATGATTTGGTTGTTTGCATTGTTGATTTTTCATTGAAATCATCACAACTTAATATTTTCAACATTTCCTCGTGATTCTTTAAAAAACAATTTTGTTTAAATTAACGTTTTGAAAATTATGGAAAATTTTACCGTAGTCCCTTTACAAACTATCCTTTTTGTACCATCAAGACCACAATCTGAAGTTAATTCTACTGATGTCTCTTCCGGATTGTACAAAATCGTTAATGATGGTATTTCAGTTAATAAACAATCATTAGCCCATATAGGTACTGGAAGATTTCTATTAATTATTGTTCATTACGATTAAACTTTACCAAATTACCTGGCATTTCACAGATGAAAGAAAATATCTCTGGTCCACCGCAAGCTGTAGATTTCCACAGGAAATCAGCGGAAGGATCCATGGCGACACAAATTGGGTCATTACTCAAAGGTGCGGCTTGTTCCCAATGTCCATCACCAGTTAATGGTCGATAATCTCTACACAATTTTTTGTTTTTATTATTGCAAAATAAAAATTTCAATATCTTACTTCCATGTAAAATTTGGATTTGATGTAGTTTTCGATAGACCAATCCAAATATTCTCAGATACATCAAGTTCCTTCAAATATGCCCGTATTGCATCGTACTGTGACGAGGTGTCAGCTGAAAATTTGTCAAATTCGTGTCAAAAATATGTGTGAATTTAAAAAAAATAAACATCACAGAGGGATTTATGGCGAAATCCGCCAATGTTTACGTCCAAATCCTTGTACTGAATACCAAACGGTTATCAATGAATTGAAAGAAACCACATATAAATCGAGTTGGAGGAAAATCTTAGGACATAGTCGCGATCCAATACCTGGCCTACCTGTGAATCTAAACCGTCACGAATTCACATTCGGTAAACCGGTGATTAGGGATGGAATAACCGTTGCACAACTACTCCAACCCTTAAAAGAATCAAATCAAATTGATTGTGAATTATATAAGAAAACACATAATCATTACGATCCAGGTGAGAAGGTGTCAAGGAATTATTTGGAAAGTTTCGATCCAAATCGTAGATACGGTATAAGGGTTGAATTTAATCCATTGGGAGTATTGACGAAATGTGCGCTGAAATGGTATCAAAACGATCCGATATCGGTTTGTAATGTTGTACAAGCTGATTTTAAAAATCGACAACAGAGATCCGATCCGGCTTTTAGAAAAACTGCAGCTGGTAAATCGTACAAAAGACCGTTTTACAATTTAGAAGATTTGATCAAAGATTATAATTGTGATCCATGTATTTTGAAGCGCGATATTGGCGATTGGTTAGCAAAATTCAATAAATTTCGAAAATTCTTCAACAATCACATAGAAGATCTTCGTGAATTTGAAGAAACGCTTCTATATCACGACACAGACCGCAATAATCTTCTACTATTAGAAGACTTTTATCAAATTTCTAGTAATTTTCAATTGAATCCGTCTATTATTACAGAATTAGAACCGTTACTAAAATTTTTAAATATTTTACAAAACAACCAAATTGACTACAAACAATTCTTGAGAATAATCAAATTCGGATGTGAATTACCTAAAATTAACGATATTCCAATAGGACATCAATATTATGAGACAACAACACGAAAACAATTCAATCATCCTGACAATTACCAAAAGGATAATTGTGTCGATTTGAAAATTATAGATGATGAAACAACAGCTGGTAGTCTTGTAAATCCGGATATTTTCACAAATTATGGATTATCTTGTGCAGATTTTCTCAAACCAAGGAATAAAAGTACAATTCGTGGACTATTTGAGAAAATTGGCTATCAATTTGATGATCAAACTTTTGATTGTTTGTGGCTGAAATGTATTGATCACGAACAAACTGACTTAGTCTCAATCGATACGTTTCATAGATTAATCAAAAATAAACCCGAACTAAAGGGTGGCACAAAACACCAAAATTAAATCAATATTTCCTGGAATTGCTTTTTGTTTTTTCTTTAATTTCCTTCCAAATCGTAGGAAATCTATTTGAGATCATCCAGTTTGTATAAAGAATACAAATTCTACACACCTTGTTTGTTGTTGAAAGAAGGGATGAAAAATAGGGTTGTGTACAATAGCGGTACATAAAAGGATAAAAGCTGAAAATCCAATTTACACTTTACAAGAATAAGGCTGTACATCTTTCATGTTTGAAGGAGTCCTGGTTACAACAAAGAAACTCATTAATTTCAACAATTTTAATGTAATTTCCATCTTCAAAGAGCTTCCTCTCATCAACAGTTTTTTTTCGTCATTAAATATTGAAAAAAATACTGGAAAGTTTTCTTTACACAAAAAAAAATCCAGTTTTATTGAAAATCTAATTGTAAAATACGATGTTTTGTAATTTACAACTCTAATTGTAGACGATTCTAAACGAATCTCTATCTCGATCTCGATTTACAATATCTATCCAAGTAAAAATTCATTGGGCCTTATCGTCGGTCGATTTTGACTTGGTCAGACCGACTTGAGAGCAATAATAGCATAATTGAACACCTGCGGTTATGAGCTGAAAACAGTAGAGGTCCACAAAGATGGTTTTTGGCATTTGGAAACTTTAAGCGGTCGAAGAAAGATTCTTAATAAAACCTAAAAGTTAAACTGGCCAAGTTAAAGCGTTTCTACAGACATGATAAAAATTCGATAACTCAAATTTGTGTGTTAAATAAATAGATGGAAAAACATCAAACGTCTCTGCCTTATCCGTTGTGACTCTTCCTCATTCCATTTGTATATATGAGATAGTATTTGATTTAAAGTAATTCCTCTAGGGTCTGATTTAAGGGTAGTGGCTAAGAGACAATTAGCCCCTGGCGCTAAGTTGCATCGGTGGAAAAATGCCCTATAATATAGAAAAACAGTTCTATAGTTCGGAGGCGATATAGCCAGGCCCGTCAAGAGGGGGGTACAGCCGGTACAAACTACCGGGGCCCGGAATGTCCCCCGACATCTTTGTAACTATAATGTAACGTCATTTTTGGGGCCCGTGGAAAAACTGTACTGTGGTCCATGGAAGAATTTTACCGGGGCCCAGTCTGACTCTTGGCGGCCCTGGATATAGCTGGTATAAATCCGACACTAAGATACCGATCGAGATCTAGATTCCATCTGAATTTCATAATATTTTAAATTTTTTCATGAATGTTGTAGATTAACGTTTATTTGATCGGTTATTGCTTTGGAAACTCACCTGTAACTAAATTCCCATGATGGAATTGGCAAACAGCATCTGCTTCATACCAAGAGATTTGATCGCGGAAATATCGATAAAAAACAGTGAAACCTTCTTCTGGTAATATCCATGTATCACTTATATTTACCTGGATTATTGATGAATCAGACAATTAAATCAATTTTTATTTTAAAAATAAATATAATGGGGAAAATAAAATACATACCACCCTTGTTGTGGCGAAATTTATCAATATTTGTATTACAAATAGACTAAAAATATAATATCGATACATTTTTTTTTTGTTTGTTTGAAACTATATAGATATCCTGTCTGTTTGAAGGATGATAATAGTGGGAATACTGCAAAATTCAGCAGGACCCTGTTTTCATGGTGATAAAAGCGCTGAAAGCTCGCGCGCATATAATGCGCAACACTACACACACATCCACTAATACATACAAAAAACAATCCTGGTTTTCGTGTATATGTTGTAAAAGGATCTTTAAGGGAAAGTCCAATGTTTATACGGGAATATAGTAGAGGGATAGACGCCAAACATTGTAGAAGAATTGCGGAACGATCGATTTATTTTATGTTTAATTTGCATTTTTTTTAGTTATTATTATTTTTTTTTGTATTCATTTATTTCGCTTTTGTTGAGTTTTAAGTGTTTGTCGATTGATTATGGTTTTTTTAAGAGATTTTCGTATGAATTTCGCAATTTTGATAAAAGGTCAATTATTTGTTCAATAAATACATTCATATCAATGATAATATAATGACCTTAATTCATTATAAAGAGACAATAATTATTTCTTATCAGTTGAAGAATTAGTCTTGACAAACTTTGATTTCCGTCCATATTTACAATAATATATTCATACATCGGAATAATAGTCGTAATTTTTTTTTTAATTTTATTTGTTTATTTTATCAACAGAGCTGTATTTAAGGAAGCCACAATTTAAAAATAGTTTCCATATAGTGATAGTGCGTGTTTTCTATTTATAAAAATAATATAAACGCTCCATTTACACGATTATTACAATGTGACATCGATTGTTGTTGTTGTTTTTCTATTATTTTCGTCTCAAGTGTATATTTAATTAAAAATTTTGTTGATTTACAATTTTAGATAAAGAAAAATAAAGAAGGAAAAAATTATGTATCGGGGGGCGGCGTTCAATTCCTCTTAAAATACTTTTATTCGAGATAACAACAGCAGAGTATCATTTGCGACGTTGCATGTCATAAAAACGTGTATACTTCACTTTTATATCATCCACGTGCCTTCTTCCTATATATTTATTAAATTAAAAAATTAATTATAAAATTAACCAAAATTAAAGTGCAAACGTGTCTTAATGTGACAGTTTAAATAAATCAAAATCTAAACGTAATATTATGTCAATTGAAAATAATATTAAGTTGTCAACAACAACAGATGAAGATGAGGATGAAGATGAGGAATGTACGACGGCGCCTCCACCAGATGGTGGCTGGGGGTGGATGGTGGTTTTCGGATCATTTATGATACACATTATCAGTAAGATTTTAAACAATTTATTTATGTACAAATCGTTTATTTTATTTGTTAATAAATCGGAAATATTTGGAAAATTATCGTATTATTCAAGGTGAAACTTTTCAACTTAAATTTGAATAATTTAAATGAACCACAAAAACAAATAATAATAATTATGGCATAATTATATTTGTTTTTTATATCTCGTAATGAACTACTTTTAGTCAAAACTACGATAATTTTAGGACATGCTTAAAATACAACATTATAGGTATATTTATAGCCCGATTATCGATACAATGTAAACATAGCTTAACCCAATATTGATCTTTATTTTTATTGAACACAAAAATGATAATAACATAGTTTTCTTTTAATTTAATATAGCTGACGGTGTAACATACTCGTTTGGTGTATTTTACGATGAATTCCTCACATATTTCGCAGAGGGCAAAGCCGCAACCGCATGGATCTTATCGATTCTAGTCGGTGTTACCTTATGTTCCGGTAAGTTTGACCTATATAAACGTCTAGATGGATTTGGTCGACTTGACTTGACCCTTATATCTGCAACGATAACTTAATATCGAATAACAAACAAACAAGTCAAGTATAGACTAATTTAAAATAGATATTTGATTGTTCTATATTTTGTAGGTCCTATATCGAGTTCTTTTGTAAATCGTTGGGGTTGTCGTGTTGTTACAATTGCCGGTGCAATTATAGCTAGTGTTTCAATGATAATATCCGTATATGCAAAAAATGTAACAACATTATATTTTACAGTTGGTATTGGTACAGGTTTTGGTTTTGGTTTAATTTATTTACCGGCAATTGTAAGTGTTACAATGTATTTTGAAAAGAAACGTTCCCTAGCTACCGGTATAGCTGTTTGTGGTTCTGGTTTTGGTACATTCATCTTTGCACCAATTCTAACAAAATTATTAACAGAATACGGTTGGCGTGGTGCTATGTTAATTATAGCCGGTATTGTATTAGAATGTATTTTATTTGGGGCAATGTTTCGTCCATTAGATGTTGTTAATGATGAGAAAATATGTCGTAAAATTCAAGCACAAATCGATATAACAGAAGAACTGGAAGATGAACAACAATTAGGTGAACGTACCAAATTAAATTTACATTCATCTGATCATAATTTACAACAACATTTGAAAATTGTTAATGAAGAAAACAATACGACAACTATACGACCATATAGTTTAAGTTTATCATTAACTAGAAATCATAAAGTACCTGGTAGTGGTGATCATCGTCACGGTCATCATCATCATCATTATCATCAGAATGGTAGTAGACGATCATATGAAGCATGTAGGATGACATTAAGTCATCCATTATTGCCACAAATTGTAACAACAAATGTTGCTGATCGATTACATTTTGGTAGTCAAGGTTTAAGGAGACATTATGGTCCTTTAGATAAACCAGATATCTTTTATCAGGGTAGTTTAATGAATATACCATCGTATCGATCACGTTTGAATTTGAAACATCGTGGCGACGATTTCGAATTAAGATCAACATCACCATATTTGGAAAATACAAAAGAAAATCGTACGACTATATGTGGAATAATTCCATGTAATGAAGAGGCTAGACATACTTTAAAACAAATGTTGGATTTCACATTATTTAAAGATTGGATTTTTATCCTGTTTACAATAAGTAATTTTTTAACTAGTGTAGGTTTTAATGTACCATACGTTTATATTGTACCACAAGCCAAAACTATGGGTATATCAGCTGAACAAGCCAGCATGTTATTGTCGATTATTGGTATTGCAAATACTGTTGGTCGTATTGTTTTAGGATTCTTCTCCGATAAGCCATGGGTGAATAGACTCATGGTGTACAATTTATGTCTTCTAATTGCCGGTGTGGGTAAGTTTAAACGAATATTATTAAATATAAAGAATATATGTGGATAATATTGTATTTTAGCTACCATCTTTAGTTCATTTTGTACAACATTCGTCACTTTAGCCTTATATGGAAGTGTTTTTGGTTTTACAATCGGTGCATATGTTGGATTAACGTCAGTAATACTTGTAGATTTATTAGGATTAGAAAAATTAACAAACGCATTTGGTCTTCTATTATTATTTCAAGGAATTGCAAGTTTAGTTGGACCTCCAATTGCTGGTAATATTCGCTTTATTAAATTTCTACTTAAGTTAGATCTTAACTTAAGTAGCGCTTTAGACAGGAGAGATGAACCAGGTACTTAACGTTATATAATTACAGGTGCATTGTACGATATCACGTTATCATACAATCCCGGATTTTATCTATCTGGTATTGCAATAGCTCTTAGTGGAATAGTATTATTTTTTATTCCATTAATAAAGAAGAAACAACCGTCAATTCAGATAACACAAGTGACCAATTCATAGCAATCATTATTGCCTAAAGACATTATTATCTTTAGGGATTACAAAACTATTACTTAATTATACATATATATATATATATATTGTCAATTTTAAATGATTTATTAATGTTTCTAATGGAACAAATTCGATTTTTGTGATAATAGTTGAAATAGTTGAAAATAATAATAATTTAGGTATTATTTTTGATATCTAATTGTAAGTATAATAGATTATTCATTTATTACATAAAAGAAAAATTATAGTATTTTTTTTTGTTATTTCTTGTTATTTGTTGTAAAAGATAACTATATAAATCTTCTATTTGAAGTGTTATTTGTTATCAGTCGAAAATAGACTGCTGTTATAAATTTGGAAAGGTACGAAATAAACATTTTCAACGTAATTATATTTAAATTTGCCGCCACATTACTTGATCCCTCACACTTATCGAATTACATTTGGCAGCCCTGATTGTACAAATTCTGGAATGCTGTTTTTAATCGATAAATTCGATGCGAAAAATTTAGAACTTGTATCTGTGATTGTGTATTAGAAAGAGAAAGAGCCTATTGGTGAAACAAAATCTAAATAGAGAAAGATTGATTCAAAGTCTTGCCATCTCCTTCTAACATCTGTACGTCATTACCTACATTCCGTGATGTAGAATATTTGCGTTCGACAACGCAAATTGAGGTTAGGTTTATTTGTAAAATTTTCAAAATCTGCCTAAATCCAATAATAAAATGAGTTCAAAACGTCGTAAACGTTACGAATCATCATCATCTGGTGGTGAATCGATTGATAGTGAAGAAGAGGCACGTCGTCGTGATATTAAAGAACGTGATGAATTTGCTGATCGTTTAAAAAAACGCGATGAAGGTAAAACACGAAATATCGTTCAAGCATCGGAACGTAGAGCCTATGAAGAGGCTGCTAAACGTCTCAAATTGGAAAATGAAGATCGTGAAAAGATGATACCAATGTTACGTGTACAATCCAGACGGAAATATTTAGAGAAACGTAAAGATGATAAAATTGTCGAATTAGAAGAGGATATAGTCGATGATGAATATCTATTTGAAGAAGAAATGTAAGTTTTATATTAGCAAATGATTGGTTTTACTAATTTTCAAATCAAAAATTGTAGATTAACAGAACGAGAGAAACGCGAACGGGATAGAAAGAAAGAATTGTTACGTTTAGCACAAGAACATGAGAAGGCTCGTGAATTGGAACGTGTTCAACGTTATCATATGCCCAGAGATTTGGGTAAAGGTTCAACATCTGATTATATTGAAGTTGATGAATTGGAAAAGATGCCACAATCTGAACAGAAAAAATGGGAAAAAGATCAAATGGCTAGTGCTGTTTTTAAATTTGGTGCAAAGAATACAATACAAAAACACGATGAATATGAATTATTATTAGAGAATCAAATTGATTTTATTCAAGCATTACAAATGCCTGGTACACAAGAGAAAAAATTACCGGAATTAACTGAAAAAGAAAAACGTAAATTAAATATTGATGAAACAAAACGTAGTCTACCTGTATATCCATTTCGAAATGATTTAATACAAGCTGTTAAAGAACATCAAGTATTGATAATTGAAGGTGAAACTGGTTCAGGTAAAACAACACAAA
>JAZBGY010000871.1:0-36752 GCA_037414755.1 Lydus trimaculatus | reverse complement strand
CCCCCACAAAAGTTCATATTTTTGCCACCAGTTGGCGCTTAAGTCATGACGCACGATCCCTATACGACCACTTTTAAAACCTTGGGTTATTTCTGAAATTACACTCACTAATATGAAATTGTTACTACTATAGTTTTCTTTAATCATTATTTATTTAAATTATGATCACTTTATGACTTGCACTTTTTGATAACAATAAGTGTAGATGAAAAAAAAATCATTATTGAACTAGAGTGAAAATCCAAAAGAAATACATCGATCGAAAACTGCGCCACTATCCCCTCTTCTATAACTCATATGATAAATATGTGCTATTATGGAACTCCCACCATCGCAACCGAACAACGACCGTGTCGACTACCTGTGTATTTCAAACGGAATTCTACTCTAACACCGCATTAACTCATTTTGGGCAAATTTATCCGGCCCCCAAGTGAATTCATGCCAATATATATAAATATACCGTAAAAATGCCAGAGTTAGGCTTATTATAGGGACAAAACAAGCATTAACTAGTCTTACGGATTTTCAAATAAATTGAAATCAGATCAAGAGAAAACAGCAGGTAACTTCAATTTATTTGAAAATGTTAAAATTAGTTAATGCTTGTTTTGTCTCTGTGAGCCTAGCTCTGGCATTTTTACGGTATAACAACAAATACACTTTGAAATACGAATATGGGGGGTGTTTCTATGTGAAAAACTTTAATCTTTGGGATTATTCAATAAAGTTTTTGTAATTCAATTGGGAACAAAAGTAAACTTAGGAAACTAGAGCAGGACACGTACAAAAATGGTGTAAAATGTTTCTCTTTAGCGGACGTGCACGTACATACACAGGCTGATCGAGCTGAATTACGTATAAGTGGATTGTGTTAAAGTTTTAGCAAAAGAATGTATCTGAATGTAGTGTAAAATTCTATTTGTAGTGTAAACTTGCAATAAAATCAACGAATAGACATAATTTTACAATTCACACGGCTAACCTGTTCATCTATCAGCAACTCTTGTTTACACACTTGAACTTCAAATACGTACTTTAGAGCAAAGACTAGCACTATCTACTCTTTGGGGTTTGGCATAAGTTAAAATCGGATGAATATATTAGAAGTGGTCAGACGTCTAAGAATTCCAATCACATTTAGATACAAGAACTTCAACAGATAAACCCCAGATAGGTAAATAATAAAAAGTAAGATCAAGGTATCGGTTGCGATTTTCACAGAATACCACTGTATATTTAAATGGGCCAGCTATTTGTTAAAAGTGAACGATTAAAAATCATCAACATAACTTACAGCAATTATTCATCTAATGCTAAACTGACAATTTCAAATAAAAATTTCGTATTTGTACACTCGTGTTATTATTATTAAAGCGTAAGTGACACTCGTGATACCATCAAAAAAATAAATTAACAAATTTTTGCAAACTACAAACTACCCATTCCTTAAAAATACCAAAAATAGTCGTTTTAAAGACGGCTTACGATATTTGTTTGAAAAACGTAAATGTACGCATTTTTAACGTTTCAAGTAGGCACACGTGGGTACAAAGAACATATGTTTGTTCTCGAGTAGGTATTGATAGATTTTTGTTCATATCCTCACGTAATTTTTGAAACACCGACAAAATTCAAATTGAATCTAAGAAAACAGTTAATTAACAACATGCTGATGAAGTTGTGTAAGAATTCTACCTGTATAAGGTTATTTTAAGCTCATTTAAAATAAATAAATAAATTAATTAATTAATTAATTTCCATTAAGTCTCATAAAATATTTTCTTAGTAATTTACGTCAATTTATCATAGAAATAGACAAGTTTTGTTTTATTTGTGTAAAAACCAAAAATAAATCGATAATTGTTAAATTTTCAAAACATAATAAAAACAAATTTTATGAATGTAATTTAACCATCTTTTTTTTTATTTTATTTTTTTTGTTCTTTGGCGTTGGTAGAATTGTTATCGAAACAAAATAAAAATGCCACAACAGAAGCAAAAAAAAGAAATTCGAATTTAAAATAGCAATTCTGCTATAAACACACAACACACTTCAATCAAAGTTAAAGGCAATTATTAAAGTCAATTAAAAGAAGCAACAAAAAATTAAAACAAAATCGAAAAAGATCATCTACCCACCTAACACCTGTCATCAGTTTTTATGAATAGAAATTTTAAACCTTTTCTTTTTTTAAACATAAAAAAAAACGGATGTTTTTATTTTGATGTTAAACAAATCATCAAGATTGAGTTTCTTTTGAAAGCTAATTGGCATTTAAATCAATCATATTCAGGGCTGATTTTAGTAACAGACGCCAAAGAGGTGCCCCAAGGTTTCTTTACAAGGTGCAAAAAAATTTTAAAGAAGTGAAAAATGTATGCTACTTTCCTAAATTAAAACGCTATTTGGTAGCACTATGAAAAATGCGATATATACACAGTAGTTCAACATCGTCCAGTGTTATCCTAGCGACAGTTATCAGTAAGCAACTATTCAACGGATAGTAACAGGTGGTCAAAGGTCCAAAGCTATAAACAGGATATTGCAGATATGCTCAGGCAGTGCAGACCAGGAGAGAAGGTACGAAGGATAAAATAATTGCGTACGTATGAGAACTTTAGGCACCCATAACACATGACCTACATATTGAAGCTAAAGAAGTAGCGTGTCTGCTGCTTCTCCTGCGAAAGTATGACGTAATTACTGATACCACTACATTCTGATTGGTCGTCGTTCTTTATAAGACTTCGTTGGAAGCGTACCATTTTCATTCGTCTTCTAGCTGTAATTAACTATACACCCTGTTTGACTTAACCGGCCCAGGTGACTGAAATCTCCATTTGTAGAAAAAGGACAGAAATGAAAGTTTCAAGAACGTATACGGTCACACATGAGCAGTACGTTAATGCAGTCAGAAAGGCAGTAGTTTGATTGTAAACAGGAGAAATGAATGTCAATTTTTACAAATGGGAATTTCAGTCACCTGGGCTAGTTAAGACAAACAAGGTGTATATACCACAAAAATTTGCAGTTGCGTCATTGTTTTGCAAGAAAAGCGATATTTCAACCACTTACACTCGTGGAGACCACTTACGATTTTTAAAAGCTATAGCCTTTAGTACTGTCAAAAGTGACTTGTGCTCGACCAAAAGTGCCACCCACCGATGCCGAACGCATTAGCAACATACGTACAAGCCAAAAATATGCTGACAAGCAATGCACCAGCAAGGAATAAATACAATTACTCAATGTAAGCATTCTTTAGTTTTTCTATCCCACACCCCCAAGATGATTTTTCCTGTGCAGGGCAATATACAACCTTTTTTCAATATTCCTTAATCAAAATTCCCGAAGATCTTTATTCAAATTATACCTTTCAAAATTTGATTTTTTCATAAATAAATAAAAAAAAAGTGCAAATGAACTTAAACTTCAATTGAAAATAAAAATTCTCAAAAACAAGATGAAATCAATGAAGCACAAATAACTAATTTTGCCCAAAAATCGCCCTTTTCACGCATAGAACTAACTGGGCTAATCCCAGAGGCGTCATTGATCCAAAGACGAACCAAATCTATTAAAATGCTAGCGTATTATCTAATCAATGCTTAATCGAATGTAATTAAGACGTCAAACTGTTTCTAGTCCAAGACGTTCCAAATTGTTACGTCGGTCCTGCTTAACAGCGACAATTACTCTAATCCCGGTCCTGTTTAGATTTTTTTTTTATATTGATTTTACCATAAAAATGACGAAAAATCATTCTAACTACAATAAATCAAATTTATTAACAACATCAACAGCTGTTTTTTTATTATATCGACTTTCCACATGAACGATTACTCTATCATCTTGTGAAGCATATTTTATTGATAATAACTACCGAAAATATATACTTCGTAGTAGTTTATTTTTTTTTTTTGTTCCGACAATAGGGAAAATGCAACTTCACGTGATTAGTTTATAGGTAGGATGATAAGTCACTAAAAATAAACGATGAAACTGTGACTATACAAATTTATATGTGAAGTTTTGTAAACATAACGTTAATTAGAAAAAATTTAAATAAATCTCTATTATTTATTTTATTTTGAACAAAATAAACAATAACAACACACAACAAAAAAATTTCGATACACTTTATCTGAAACAATTCATAAAACAAACAGTAGGTAATATCCGGTCATTTAAAAATTCATAAAATTCACAAAATATTTATTAGTTAAATCAAAATAAAGATTAAATGATTCATTTCAATCAACAATAATCCATTGATGAAGAAGAAAAGACAACGATGAAAGATAAATTAATTAAAATTTGTTTACTTCTAGTTTTACCAATTTAGAAAAACAATTACTATCCCCCAATTACACATATTGATATTTTGCCAAAATACCACACACAGAAAAGAATTATAAACATAATCAGTTGAGGACTTCCTGTCATTTTTAATATGTTTTTATCAAAAACGACAAAAAAAAATGATAAGTCTATAATAGATTGTCCTTCAAGTTATATTAGTGTGATGATGACTCTAATAAATTATGAATGAAATAATAAATAAAGGTGTCAAGAATTAAGTTGTGAACAAAAAATGAATAAGAAAAGCACAAGTACCTACATCAAGTACCTTGCAATATGTTGTAAATCCTGTTCAAATACTTTTGCATACAATTGAAGAATCCTTACACAAGTTAATGTAAGTCCTGGCCAAGGATTCACATCATTATTTTCTTTTATATTATTATTATTATTCAACATTTTGTATTATTTTAAATTATTACATTATTATTATCATCGACAACACAGTACACTTAAAACACAACTATTACAATTGAGAATTTTATCTTAAAAAAAATTACAATACACGACAACACGTCATGGAGCGCGAGTCAACAATTCACAATAACACACATTTTTTTTAATGAATCATTATTTTGTGAATATTTCAAATTTCGCGGTATTTATTTTAACAAATTATAATCAAAAACAAAACAACAACAAAGCGCGATGATCTAAGCGAGACAGGAATTGGATGAAAAATGAAGGAAATAATAGTTGTGCCGGTCCTGTATTTAGACGTTAAAAACGTTAGATAGAGAGAGAGATAGATTGTGGGAGAGTGTGCGCGCATCCCAACATTTCCCATAATAATGTAAATTAAAACAATACAAAAATGATAACAACAACAACAAATTGAAGATGATGATGATGAAAAAACTTCAATTTTCAAACAATTAATTTTAGCAAAATTATTAAAATTCATCATCTAAATATAAAATGTTAATTTGTAAAATGATGCATTGTGTATCAATAAAACCCCCACAAATCTCGTTGATTTGTTTATTAGAAATCAGAAGAATTTAAATATTTTAATTATGATTTTTTCCACCACAAAAAGAAAAACAAAAACGGCGAAATCTTGTCGACATTCGTGCCAAATTCCTGGAATTTGTATAATTAGCCGCCCATCATAAATCACCTACATTAAAATCTTAAAGATCAACCTTTTTTTTTAACATGGCAAAACTTATCCGTTTTGCAAAAATAAACAAATAGTTTTTAATTAATTAATCTTGGTGTGTTGTTGTGATGAAAAATGGTAACCAATAAAAAACACTAATAATAGAATTGTTGAATATATAATTAAACTTAATAAAATTTTATAATCATTGCATCAGTCAACAAAATCAACCGATTATTAGTAATTATTGGTAAATATTTACAAATTTTGTTTAAATAAAATTTATGTTATAAAAACAATATTATCATTTGCATTAAAACTAGTAAATTTATCCTTTATAGATCGTAAATTTGCAATGAAAATTTCACATTAATTTCATTAAATTTCTAAATTAATTCAGTTTGATTTTAATTAATTATTAATTAATAAATTTCACTGGAAAATGGTTAATTGTAATTTTTACCATAAATAGCATGTAATCTGTATAAATACAAAACAAACAACCATATTTGTATAGAAAGATTTCTAAATACACTTTAATCATTTGATTGAAACAACAAATCAACAAGTCGATAGTAAACCAAATACGAAATAAGAACAAAAACGAGGTGTAAAAATATTAAAACGAAAATAACCATTTTTAGTAAATCTGAGATTTTTTTTCATCTTTTACAAGAAAAAACAAGCTACCAAAATAGGGAATTGTTACTATTTTTTATACAATCGTAATGGTTATTTCGCCACCTTTTTTTTCTACTGTTAGCTTCTAACAAAATCAAGAAAAATAATTTTCTAAATGGTTACACCCTAAATTTTCTTTTTTTTCGTATTATTGTTGAAATAGCGTGAATACACCACCTCTACCGAATCAGAATGGTTCGATAAATCGTCCATTATATTGGAAATAAATGTCACGGCTCCAACCTTTAACCATTTTTAAAATAGATAGAAACAAAGAATTTGTCAAAAATAAACGCTATTATCAGTAAATAATTGTTAATTTCAACAAATAAAACATTAAAATTTAATTTTGTTAGAATTGGAGATTTGGATGAAAATTGGTGGATGCGCCGGGACAATTTTTTTTCTTCTTCAAATAAAACCACAATTTGATTAAATGAATTTTTTCTAGAAATCGATTTGAACGGAAAATCTGCCAATCATATGTCAAACGTTTAATTTCCTCAACTACGTATATAACCCTCAATTTACACGGTAGACTGATTGTTTAAAAATACCAACGAATCCAAATGATCGAAACTAATTCTACTATAAATGTGAAAATTTGTATGAAAATGAAGGCTTAGTAAACTAAATATATACGCTTGTGTCTATTGATTTATGCGAAGGTTAAATTCTATAGTGTTCTCTTTTAACACGGTATGCACTCGTGTCATTCAAGACTATGATAAATCATCAAAATGTTCACTTTTTATTAATTTAACCGTAAAAGCTTTAATTGCTATTCAAAAAAAGATACCGTGTACATCAGTAGAGGTGTGTATTTAATTAAGTGGTGCATTGCATGTACATTAACTTGTAGATTAAGAAAGGAAATCTTTGCAAACGTGTTAAATTGAAAAAATCGTGTTAATCAAAATTTTCCTGTGAATTTATGGAACATCCGCCTCGTTTATGGTTGAATCAAATAGGATGTCTTTTATTCAATTTCCTCTATGTTTTAAACAATTTAAAATACAAAAGCACACCTAGAAATCTATCAAGTCATATAAACACACTCCTTATTTTCATATTCAAACATATCAGTTAACAATATTTAATTATAATTTAAATAATTTTATAATTAACTAATTGATTAAATTATATAGAAGTGAAGTTCAACTAGATTAGATTCTATTAATTTAAAATTAATTGAAAATCAGAGAAGGAGAGAGAGAAAGAGAGAGCGAGAGAAATGAAATTATTTTTAGAATAAACCAATGAACATTTATCTAAATTAGAATAGTAGGAGTAGTTTTGATGTTATATTTCTTTCTAAATAGATTGTTTATTGTTTAGAAAAAAAACAACACATTAGAACATTTCAATTAAGAGACTTTAGATATTATTTATAATAAATAAATCAAACTGATTTCATCAATAAATTATTATTACACTTAAAAGATTTTTAAAATTAATTATCAAGAATTTAACATTAAAGTCAACTTGTTTTTAAATATAAATAATAACATATATGTCTTGTTAATTGCTTTATGACATGTACAAATAGACAGATTTAGGACAAAGGGGATGAAATATTACTAGATAGTAGAATAATATTAACTACTTTATAGTTCAACTATTCGCATTTAATCAACTTGTAGAAATTTGCAAAAATTACGTCTACTGGGCAGTGTTTTAATGTTACCCAGGTGCTTTAAAAGTACGAAATACTAAATGACACTGTGTTAAACGAGGTCATCTTAACACGTAAATTATGGGGATAGCTTATTTTTGTGTTTGAATTTATCAATCTATTTATTTGGTCTTTGAGATAAAAGCGTTCTTTTTTTATCTTACAATTAGCGTAAACCGATTTTTTCTAGAAAGTAAACGGAAAACTTAGAACCGATTGTCTGATTATATGTATATCTCAACCTAACATCATCTCTACGTTGCAAAAAAAGTTGGTTTATTTTAATGACCTCAACCAAGAGAAAAACTCGACTTATACACCGGGATTTGTGGTTTATAAAGCCGCATCCACTTCTAATGAAGGAATTCTAACGAATGCAAACGCAAATACAGTGTGGACAGCAAGACAAACGTTGGTTGCGAAGAAAAAATTTGTACTCACTTGTTCGCGTCCACATAGTATGGACGGGAAATAGAAACTAAAAGCTAGTGAAACACGAATGAATGCAAGGGCGCGTTTATTAGCAATCGTTCGTTAGATGTGGACGCGGCTTAATAATAATAAAAGAGAGAAACACGTTATACTGAAACAGCATTAAACAGAGCAGCCTTACGCAACGATATCTGTACCTATAGGTATAGAATACCTTTTTGGATTAGGGTATTTAGACACGAGGACAAGAAAAAAGCTTTTTTTATTATAAGCAGCTTTTATCACTATTTTAAAACTAGAATTACGAAAATTAAAAGGCTTAGGATTTGAAAGATGTTTCATTCAAGTTCCTGATTGATAGTGTCATTAAAAATGCATTATAAGGATCTTAAAATGATGTCATACTACTAATATTATGGCATTCTTTGAACTGACATTTAAAGTCACAATTACAATGTACAAAATTAGTAAAAAACAACTATTAGATAAACTAAAGTGTTTCCTTTTTTTTCCCTTTTATACGAAGTACCTTTGAAATACCTAAATGTTCCAGATACCTGTACCAATACCTAGGTACATTTTTTTAAACTTACCTCTTCTAGTAACTAGGTACATTCTCCACAGATTACCTATAACTATACCTGTGTACCTCTCTGAAAGTACCTGTTACAACACTAGATGTCTTTCTGGATCAAAAATACACAGGCTGGTAACATGCCCGACTTTTGTCGATGTCCGATTAGTCGGAGGGGGTATCACATTAGCCAATGGAGTTTACACATCGTTATATCTGACTATCCACAGCGCGCGAGCCGATGATGTGGGCGTGTCTCCACGGTGACCTAGTTCTCAACCTGTGTATTTTTGTTCCAGAAAGACCTCTAGTAAATTACATCTTATGTAATAATGAAGTGCATAATCAACTGAAGATGAATACGTTCTATTTAGAGGACAAGCGAGCCAAATTGATATAGACAGAGTATAATAGTTTTTCGATAAAATTAGATTTTTCAACCAATAGGAATCAATCAAACGTAATTATTAATGTAATATTTAATATTTATGATACAGAATTATTATATTAAATGCAATAAAGTTTTATATGCATGTGGTGGGGTGTCAATGATTGTATTTATATCATAATTTATTTTTACAAGATCATAAAATGATTTACTGCAATTTTTTGTTTTGTTTTTTGTTATAAATTTCTACTTTATATAGTTACTGATATCATTTGGTAAATTTAGGTATGTGAACATATACATACAATAGTAGATAACAGTATTTTTATTTACATGAACAAATGACCTATTGTTATCAGTTTGTCAATTACAGAATAAGTTAGTTGGCCTTATAGTTGATCTTTTGCAAACTTATATTTTGTTTTTTGTTTACAAAAGTAAAAAAAAAAACAATAACAACAAAGAAAATACAGTAGAAACTTTATTAGACTCTATCTATACGATGCAATTTGATTCTTAAAGCTTCATCTTCAACTGGAGAATAAAATATTGCTTATCTAACAATAGTAATGCGAAATATAAAATACAGTTTTCATCTTTAAAAGTAAATCTAGACGTGAATAAGCTTAGCAATAAATAGGATTTCTTTATAAATTCAAGACACATTTTGAAAATAAAATAAAAAACTTGATAAATAAATAATTTCACGTGAAATATCGCTAAAAATTAGTCATGTATGGTTTTGATAGATTCTATTAAAAAGGAATTTTTTCTATAGACTTTGTCAACGGTTCATTGAATATTAAACAAAAGTTAGTGACTTTCCTTGAATCTTGTTCATGGTTAAGGATAATAAAATTAATTTTGCATAGTTAACTCTATAGCTTTTTTCCTACCAGTGGCATGACGGAGGCAGTTGTTTCCGAACTTGGGCATTTAGTAGGAAGGATAGCGGAATCTAAAGCCGCGTCCACATCTAACGAACGAATGCAAACAAATACGCACAAAGAACTAGAAGAATATCCCTGCGTTCGCTTGTGTTCCACTTGTTGCTTGTTTCTACTTCCCATCCATGTGTATAAGCGAACGAATTTTTTTTGTAAAATATCGACAACAATTGAAACGCCATTCGACACGTTCGTTCGTTAGATGTGAATGCGGCTTAAGATTTGTATATACAGGGTTCGGCAAGTTTCTAAGCAGATAAGAAAAACATCAGCATTAACCATTCTTTCGGCTTTCACATGAGTTAGAACTAGATTTGGGACGTTAATGCCACCCATCCCTGATTGTTTATACGTTCTCTTCCATGTATAAAAATTTGTAGTTTTCTACAACAGATGCTCAACATTGTCGTTTTTTCTTTCTTGACCATTGTGTCACATCTGCGGGCAAATATATCACACACAAAGAACCGAACATGTTTCCTAAATTATTTCCAAAACATTAACATCAACGGCTGAAATGTATAGGTATATTCTGCTGACTCATGTAAAAGCTCCTAAGAATGGGTAAAATCGGTGGTTTGGAGAAGAGAAAACATGGATGTTGCCCATTCTGGCATTAAATTTTGTATTCTTTCAAACAAATTCGAACCTGATATTTTTACTTTTATACTCACAAAATTGGGAAAACATATATTTTTTTAATTTTACATTTTCATTAAATTTTTCTATTTTGTACACAATACGTTCGCTAAAATTACATGTCACTTCTAATTACTAAAACTAAATTGAAAGGAGTGAAATAAGGAAACGTTTCCTTATGAATTAAATTGAAATTACGATGTAATTTTCAAATAACTCAGTCTGTCTCTCAGTGAGACAAGATAATAATAATAAATTTTAAGAAAATTTTGCTAATATCAACAATATTTCTTTATAAATCCTTCAAAGAAATTTGGAAATTACGCATAATTTTGGATAAAATCTCACCAACCATAACAAATTTCAAAATTAACCACCACATAAAAGTCATATAGAGTTTGATTCTCATTATTTCTCATTTTCATGAATAAAACAAGAAATTTAAAGTAAAAGTTTAAAACTTCCCTTCCTTCTTCTTTAAGGAACTTTCATCCACAATTTTAAAGTGAAATAAAGTTAATTTTGTTAAAGTAATCAAACTTTTAATCTATATAGCCCATTTTACCATAAAATTGCAATGGATATTAAAAAAAAGACGTATCTTTTTGTGCACAATTTTCTACAACCATAGTTTACCCTCAACATATCACTTCATTATAATTAGAAGAAAATTGATAAATTTTGGAAATTTTCTTTAGAAAAAAACAATCAAAATTGAAGAGAACTGTAGCTGATATAGGCAACCAAATATACAATCAGAAGCGCAAAATTACCCATTTTAAAAATTACGAATTACAGCCTTGAGTTTTACACAATTTCTATTTAGATAAATACAAATTTTTCCATTTAAACTAATAAACAATAAATGGCCTAATACGATTATATCATCGATTTGAAATAAATATCGAAAATTCGACAACAAATATTGTATTTTTCCCCCCAATTCATTCACTTACCGCCATTTATGTGCTTCATATCCTTCTTTGCAACGGTCACATTCCGTACATGGTTGACCAATATCGGTTTCACGAATTTGTACACCCTATAAACAATAGAGAGAGAGAGAGAGAAATAAAACATTGTTTATTGTATAAAATAACAATATTTCAATAAAAATAATTCACATATTTGTAATCTAACACACCACCACAATATAATAAAAAGGGGAAATATATACAAAAACAAATTGGATACTTTTTAAAGTATTTTATTGCCAGTATCTGTTAACATCAGATACCAAACGATTTCCTTTTCCATTAAAATCAAATAAATTATAGACAAAATAATAACGACTTCCTAAAATGGTGTAAATAATCGAAAATTATATATCCATTTTGTGGTTTTATTATAGAACATGATGTCATTTCATGTAGGTGAAAAATGGTAAGAAAAAATTTTGTCACCTCATCCGGTTAAGATAAATTGTAAAAAAAAAAAAATTATGAATATTTGCATATTTTACATATTCTGCATATTTATAATGTTAGGTAGGTAATATCAGATGCGAATTTTGCAAAATTACAACAACAACAACAAAAAATATGAAACGATGTAACAGACAACAACATAAACTTGAATCCAATAAGTATAGGATTTTACTGGACGGAAATTGAAAGGAAATATCCTTACAACAGTTATTGCTTTCTATATCAATTTAAATCCGAAATGGTAATAGATTTGACATTTATTGTATGGTTTGTTGTATTCGTTTTATAACATTTTTTTCTAGTTATCACAAAACGAGAAATGTCACTTGTTAAATGGAAGGATGCGGAAAAAACCGATGAAAAGGAATGCATTAGTGGACAAGGACAATTCGCACCATTTACAACAAAAAAGCAGAACAACAATTAAATTTATTTACAATAGAATCAACAACACCATGTAAATATTAATTAATTTCAAACGAAAATAGCATGAATTCGGTTTGGGAAACATGTAAAGAATGTTGATTGATTGATTAAATTTTTCTACAAAAAAAACTCACCTCTTTCCTATAATTCCATAATTTACGTTCATTATTACCACCGCTACCGAATCGATCGGTAAATTCATCCGCACCCATACCATTTACGGTAATTTTAGAAGGTTCATCATATGTAAATTTTGAAAATTTTGAACGACTATAACTATAACCGGACATTTTTTTTTTGATTTTAAATCAAAAATTTGAAATTCAACTATTTCTCTATAAAACTTGTCTAAACTTTACAGTTTCCAATCTTGTTTTAAAAGGAGTTAAAAAGATCCAACCAGGCCAACTCACCGACCAGTTCTAACACCTACAGAGAATCGTTTCAATGATCGTATAAGAGAATATACAAGATTTCTTCTATTTTATTTTATTATTTTTTTCAATGAATTAAGGGGTTTTTCGAATTGTGGTTTCGTATTAGACTAAAACCTTATCAAATGGAACCGTTTTTTTGGTGTTGTTGTTGTTTGTTTAAAATTAACGAATCAGTAGACGAAAAATGCCCTTGACTCATTGCAAATTGTGGCAATTTTTTTTTTTTGTCTAGTTAGAAAATGTGAAATTGAAGATTTCAACTACTTGTTGCTTGTCGAGATAAATAAAATTTAAAAAAATAAAAATAAACTCGATTCAGTTTTAAATAATTATGAGTCATAGTTAAGTGTAAGTATAAACTCTTATCTTTTATTTATAACAAAAAGAAAGATAGAAATTATTAAAGTGTGTATTTATCCGGATTTATCTTTTATTAATAATTAATTTGACAAGGTTATATAGAATTTGATGAAATGATGAAATAAAGGCAGGCAATCAAGGCGGCCCACTATTATTATTATTATTATTTTTATTGTTATTAAATTGCCTTGTCTATACCATGTATGGATATGCAATAAGTATGACGTCAATAATATGTTGGTTTCTTTTTTTTTTTCAAATAATTCAATGCATCGATTGAGTAATGTTTTCAAATCTAATTTCTTATCATTATAGAAATATCACAATTTATTTTATAGTGTGTCATAATGATTCAGACAAGAGAAATTTCTAAATAGAAAGAGAGGAGAGAATCAATACAATTCAAAACAAATCATCATCTTTAAATGTAAGCAAATTAGTTGATTATTTCGAGGACTTGTTTATTTTTATTATAAATGGCCATCATCTTCATCATCACACATTTGTAAAATATGTTTTTCAACTATTTGATTGGTTGAATGTGGGTATTAATAGAAAGAAGAACATCTCCTTCAAAAATTCAGTCCTAATCTAGAGAGAAGTGATGCCCAAAGTGGGCGATACTGCACTCTAAGCGGAACGGTCCAAGGGGCGGTAGTAGCTTTGTGAGCAATTAGGAGGGTGGCGGAATGCATGGATACTTTATCTTTCTATTTGTTCATTTGAAGACGGTAAATTTCCGAGTAGCGAAAGGTGGGCGCTGAGCAAGCACTGCCAACCTGTTGTCTCTCTGCAGGATTGATTGAGCAATACTTTAAGTTTGTGATGTCAGGCGACCAGCAGTAGTACTGCCATCATCCACTACATAAGATCAAGCAGTCCTATAGAGAGCGAAGCAGGTTCACAGTCCTTGGGTGCTGAGTAATTTTTTTGCTATAAAGGGAGAGGTAGGTCAAATAAGTTTGGAAATCTCTTATCTAGACTAGAGGTTATATATGGGCATTATGAGGGGCGCCTGTTGTTAAGTCGGATGGCAGCAAACGTTTTACTCTACACACTTCACTGACATTTTCTTTTTAAATATATTGAACGCTGTATGCCCCAAAATTTGGGTAGATAGGACTGCAATTGTTTGCCCCCAGTATTTGGCTTAACTTGAATTCCAGCTGTTTGCGTTTACTGTGTGTGTTTTTTTCCCACAATGCATCTTCACTTTGTGCAAGTTGACAATAGCCAAGTTCTACATGTGGATAGTATGTTTCTCTGTATCTCATTTCTTTAACAAGTTCTGGATCGGTAGCCGATATTGCAACGTTACGAACAGCTATAACTACTGACTGTGAGTCTTCAACGTATGTCACTACAGTAAGAAATGCTGAGCATATTGGAATTAGATAAGTGGATTCGTTGCCTTGTTTGATTCAGAAGTATCTATCTGTTAGATAGGATCTGAACAGTTGAGAAAATGAGAACAAGACAAAATTTTGTTTAATCTGACTTGCAATATGCTGTGTCAAACTTTATCCAAAGCATAGGATGCACGAAGAAAGGCAGCTGTCCGTTTTTTAAGTTTCCATTTTAGAGAAATGCTACTAGAAAAAGAAAAAAGTGCTAAATTTTAAATAAATCATGATATTATGATTTTGAAAACTTCAAATGGTATAGTCACATGACTAGGGACTATTGTTGAAAGAAACTAATCTAACAACTGTACAGGTCCTACTGTTGTCACATAAAGTTGGAAATTTTGGTATTACTAGGATTACAATAATCCTCAATTAGGTTTGTGGATCGACTATACGCACGTGCGGATTTACGTTGACGCTAATGACGCTATCAACGTCGGACCTCGAAAAGTAGCGATAACCTTCTTCAAATTGTCAATAACAGAAATAAGTATATAGAACAGCCATGCTATGAACCGAAATAATTCAACTAGATCATTATCATAAATAATGATTATTAGATCTAGTATATCGTGTCCCCAAGGGGTTGTTATAGAACTATAGATCCCCCCGGATTGTTTATCCTACTTTTTCTTTTACGAAATATACTTTCTCTCCACCAACAGATATTCAAGGATTTCATCTTCCAACCATACCTGTATTAGTTTAATTTAAATGCCTCTATTACCAGTTTCAGTTTTACAAAGATGTAAAATTCATGAAATTTAAAAATAGGTTTGTTCCTAGTATGAGTTAGAGATACATCAAACAGTGGTGTGCATGTGCAATTACAAAGTCACAACGACACAACTCAAATAAATGGTCAAAACATGGGTATAAGCTAACCCTTATAGATTTAGATTTAGATTATAGGGGTCGTTTGGCCATGTAGCCTTCCTGAACTGCGACCACAGCTGATCTATTGTTCTTAACCCTCCATCTATTGATATCCCAGGAAAGATATCTTTTTAGCAAATCTAACTATCTCTCTGGGAGACTTCTTTGCCACTTCAGCAGGTGATAGGGTCACACTGCCTAGGCTAACGAGTCTTATGTGGGCCAAGGCGTTACATTTGCATAATATGTGTTCGGAAGTTTCATTGTCCGATTCACATAATCTACATCTCTCACTGTCTACTTTGCCCAGTTTTTTGAGATGGTATCTCACTGGGCAATGCCCAGTTAAGAGTCCCGTTACTAATCTTAGTTCGTTCCTACTTAGGTCGAGAAGCTTTCTAGCATTCTGAGGCAGATAATCTATAAACTTTTTTGCCTGTCGCATTCCTGGACATTATCTCCAGTTGAGCATTTTCCTGCTCCATTCCCACGCATAGGTTTCCTGCCTTTTGTGGGGCTTGGCTAGCCCACAGAATGGTTCCGGACCTATGAGTGGAGCCATGGCACCTGTTCTCGCAAGGTCGTCGGCTATTTCGTTGCCAGCAAGTCCCTGATGCCCTGGCACCCATGCAAAGGTGAGCTTATAACCCTTATAGTAGTCACTAATTTTTTGTATTTCGTAATCTTTTGCTCAAATTCAGAAGTGCCACTTTTGTCCTCCTGCAGATGCCCATAGATCAAAATACTTCGAGTGGAGTATAGGATAGAGAAACAGAAATATAAATCAAAGTGTCCACTATAGTGTCTAAGGCTCGTAACAATTCAGTTTCTAGAGTCTTGAGAAGGTGACAAGGCAAAAAGGGTCTTTTGAATAATATCAAACAGTTCTTCGATTAATCCAAAGAGCCGGAACTAGAGCGTTCTAAATTAAAAAAAAATTCATGGGAACTTCGTCTCAAAATTCATATCCAATATTTGTCCAAAACAGTGAACAGTTTTGCAATCGAAAACAGCATTCAGTAAAGCCTTAGAGTGAATCGTACAATACTTATGAGTAAACCTTAAAAAGTGGAAAGTTCCGATTTTAATGCCTCCATAGACAGGGGACTTCATTCTAGACGCATGTTTTTTTTTTTCGTTCGTGACCGTAGGTACTCAAAATTGAGGAAGACTACAAGTGACAAGTAAGCACTAAGGTTATAGATTCAGTACACAAAATTTTTTATTATTGTAGACTAGAGCAATGTCTAGACAACATGTTTTCGAAATAATAGCGATGATTCATGAAGTTGATAATATTTAGCGATGATGACGTGTTGTGAATTGTATACTGAATGAACACGACAAGAGAAATCTTTGCATTTCTAAAAGCTATTGATTGTTAAACATGAATCTATCATTATAGACCTACCTGTTTTAGATTTTTAAAACGTAGACATGTAATAATAAAATAGGTATATTTGAGAAATCGATAAATTTTGATAAGTATTCAATTAATTGATCTGCGACCGATAATAGATAAGTACTTTGGGTTGGGGGACAAAAAAAAAACCTCAATTACTTCATTTTATAATTGATTGTACTACTGCATGCAGATATTATTAATAAACAAATTACTTAATCATATGCACATGAAGTAACTTTCTAAAAATAAAACGTTAATGAATAAACTGACGACAATCGTTATAATAACGATAATTGAATTGAATACGCCCTGTTGTCCTTTCACTGTCGCCGTCACTGTTTTTGTTGTTAATTTATTTGTTAAAACAAAAAAAAACGATTATATTTAAATAAAAATTGATTATTTCAAGAAAGGTGAATGCCTTTTACGATCTCTTTTTGAATAAATCAATAAGGACATTAGAAAAATTTTTCCTAAACGTGTGTACGGTTGTTGTTGTTGCTGCTGTCCGTTGTATGTATCGCTCGACTGATTCGAAATCTGATTCTTTCAAGAATTAATTATAAAATTGTTGATTTTTCTATTCTATGTATAGTAAATAGCTAACCAACCGTAACCAAATCAGGTTTTCGATTATTTAACCAAAAAATATTAAATTTAGTTTTTCGAAGAAAAAAAATGTAAACACCGGTAGAAATGTACGGGATTCTAAACAGCCGTTTTTAATTGATTTATTGGTGATTGCTGACTAAAACAGCTATTGAAAATCGTAGAATTTGCCGTAAATTTTTCGAAATTCATCGTAATTATTGTAGAAAAATCAAAATTCAACTTACATTCGATGAGAAAAACTCTTGCGGTGTCCTAGTTGCTGTACATATCATGTTTATTAAATTCTAAACGATCATAATTCGAGAATTACCGGTGGTTTAATTACAAATTTATTTTAAACATTATTGCAATTTAAATAATTGAAAAAGACAAATTATAAACAAAATAAAACAAAATTTAGGTTAGGAATAACAACTAAAACCAACAAACAACCTACAACACAACATCTATCTAACTGAAATTGTAATCAATATTATTTTCCCCATATCTGGTATGAATTTTTCTCGACACAATACCAACAATAAGACGAAAAAAATCCCTGTAAATAAGCGGTAATTTTTAAATTTTTATCAAAAACAAATTCACATTAATATATCAACTTTATTAAGACAGCAACGTACGGAATGAATGACAAAAAAAATTAGATTAAAACAAAAAAAAAAATAATAATATAGAATTACAGGTCACTCATAATATAATCTAAACATTTCACCTAATTAGAAAAAAAAACCTAAATTGAGACTGTTTTTTTTTGTTGTTTCTGTTGTTGTTGTTGTTAAATATTTTATATTACACCGCAATTCTTCATCACTCCGATTTGTCGCTAGAATTTTGCCGTTTCATTGATTTAAGAGCTTTCTCTCTTAATTTCTTTTCATCATCATTGATAACTTCAATATCACTATTATCAGTATCATCACTTTCCATCTTCTTCTTTTTATGTTTCTTATGTTTTTTCGAATGTTTCTTTTTCTTTTTATGTTTTTTGTCGCGTTTGCGTTTCTTCGATTCAATTTCTTCATCAGAATCAGTTGGTGGTGTTTTTGTTAATTTCTTTTTACGTTTCTTTTTCTTAATTGTATCATCATCACTATTATTATCGGTTGATGATTGATCTTTTCGATGTTTTTTATTTTTATCGATTTTTTCAATATCCGATTCATCTGAACTATTATCGAGTTTCTTTTTATTTTTATTATTTTTTGGAATATCACTATCACTTGTATCATCTTTTCTAGATTTACGTACTTTTTCTGAACTTTCTGAACGTGTACGTTGTTGTTTCTTTTTAATCTTTTTCTCATCATCAGTATCGCTACTTTGATGTCGTTTTTTTATTAATTTCTCTTCACTACTATCACGACGTGATTTTCTTGATTCTTTTATAATTTTCTTTGTTGTTGGTTTCATCTCTATTTCAACACTACTTTCTTTCTCTTTTTTAGTCTTATTACTTGTTGTATATTCTATTTCACTATCACTAGAACTAGAGTCTCGTTTTTTTGAACGTTTTTTAGCAGCTTTCATTTTTTTACGTTCTCTTTCACGTTCTTTTTGCACAACATCACTATCTGAATCACTAGAATTCGATTCAGTATCGCTATGTGATGGTGGTTTTTTAATAATTTTCTTTGTTTTCAATTCATTTTTATCTTTAATTTTCTTTTTATCATCTTTATTAACAACAATAATACCAATATTTGTTTTATTATTACTATTACTACTACTACTACTAGTTTTAGGTGGGAATTCATTAGCTTTAATAAATGGTGATGGTGTTCTTGATAAACTACGTGAATAACGTGGTGGTCCTAATGGTGGTATTAAATGATTATCTTCAAGACTTACACTTCTTGATTTCGATTTTTTACTATTACGATCTTTAATAGTTTTCACATCATTATCACTATTTCGTTCACCACCTAAGCTTACCTTACGTTTCTCATCAACTTTCTTATCAATTTTATCATCATTATTACCACGTTTATTAGTATTATCATCAATACGTCTTGATGATGATGATGATGACGATGATAATAATAATGGTTCTTCTTTCTTTTCTTCAACAATAGGTCGACGAGGTGTTGGCCGGGAACCACGTGATGATGATTCATCACCCCGTGGATCACGACGATCATTCCTTGTTGTTGTTGTTGTTGCTGTTGTTGCTGCAGTTGTTGCTGGACTAGGACTAGGTTTACGGATACGTTCCCGTGATTTGGCTCGAATTGGTGATTTCCTCCTCAAGCTACCACGATCTCTGGAACGACGACGGGAACGTGAACGTTTATCTCTTGATCTTGATCGGCGACGATCGCGAGAAAATCGTCGATGATTACGATCCCGACTACGACTCCGCCTATTAATACGCCTGTAATTGTTTGAATAACAGCAAAATTAACATTTCAAAATAAATGTTTTCAAAAACTAACCTATCTCGGCTTGTATTTCGTCTTCTACTTGGACTACGTCTTCGACGACTTGGACTACGTCGACTTCTACTACGACGTGTACGACGACTTCTACTAGGACTTCGTCGACGACTATAGCTGCGTCTTCTACGTGGACTTTGACGACGTGGTGTACTGCGACGTGAACGTGAGATGCTCCTACGGCGACGACTGATACTCCTTTTGCTTCTTGATGGACTACGTCTGGAAGCAAAAATCTATCTGTAATTTGAAGTAAAAATTAATAACATACAAAACAAAAAAAAAACATAAACTACAACAAAATTAAATTAAATTTAATGGTAGGTGATCATTGCCGTTTATGAGTCTATTGAATTTTTTTTATATATTTGTCCAATACATTAAATAAACATCAAATCTTATCTAATACCTGATCTGTTTATTGTGTTTTGTTTATCGAAATAGTAAAACAAAAGAGACAATCTACTATCATGAAAAGTTAGTGGATTTTTTTTTGTGTTATTACATACCCTATATTTTCATTAAAATAGATTATTTGATTTGGTTTATTTGTTTGTTTTGTTTTTTTATGACTGAAATATAGACTAACAAAAGAACAATAAAAATCCCACCTTCTGGATACACTCCTTCTGCGACTAGTAGATCTCCTCCTTGATAAACTTCTCCTATTTCTACTGGTACTCCTTCGTCGTCTTGGACTCTTATCCCTATCACGATCTCTGCTATTTCTTCTAGTTCTTCTTGGTGATTTCGATAATGATTTCTTCCTTTTATTCTTATCATCCACTTCACTATCTGAACTATCCTTATTTGTTCGATAATGTCGTTTCTTTTGGACACTATTTTCTTTTTTTCTTATTTCAAAATTATCCTTTGATCCATCCGAACTTGAACGTGATCGACGTTTTTCTTTACTATTACCACCACCACCACTAACACCAACACTACCACCACCTACACCACCACCATCTTTGGAGATTGAACGTGATTTTCGATCTTTTCCTGTTGAACCACGACCACCAGCACTTGATGATCGTGATCTGGATTTTGATCGTGACTTGGAACGAGACACTGACTTCGAACGGGACCTGGATACTGATTTTGAATGTGATCTGGATGATTGTTTCGCATTACTGCCGGACATTGACATCAATTTTGCTTGAAGTTTAGACACAGGTTGAGAGCCTTCCCTAATAATAGAAAAACAAAACAGAGTTAAAACAACACAATTAAAACACAGCAATAATGTATTTATAACATTTAACAACAAATCGTAAAACTTACGAATTGTGTTTGGAATTGGCAGTATTAGTAGTTTCAGGTTTAACGGAATCTTCCCGTCCATTATGTTCATTATGATCAGGACTAATATTACCATTATTATTGTTGTTGTTGTTGTTGTTTTTAGAATCATCCAATTTTGTTCTTGATCTAGATCGACTCGTAGACTTTCTATCTTTCTCAGAATCATTATTTTTATTTGAACGTTCTTCACTAGATCGTCGTCTAGGACGTGATTTGGAACGTGATCTACTACGTCTAGATCTTGAACGATCCCTATCACGATATTTCTTCTCTTTATCCGATTTTTCTCTTTCCCTCTCTTTCTCACGATCTTTTTCACGTATTTCACGATCTTTCTCTTCTTTTTCCTGAATAAATAAATTAAATTAATTGAATAATAATTATAATTAATTGTTAATTTAATAATAATAATAAATGGTAAAATTTACTTTTTTCTTGAGAATTTCTTCACGTTTTAAATCGATAAGTGAATCGGGTATACCTGAAGGATTCTCTTGAGCTGAAATTAATAACGCCCATAATTCTGCCATGAATTCACGGGCGTTTTTACCATGCAGAAATCCAGTTAGATTAATTTGTATTTTTTTAGGGTCAGGATACTGTAAAATAATAATAATTAATTTGAAATTAACTCAAACAAAACACTGTAAAAAGGGGATTTAGACGATCAGTTCAGTTTAATTTAAATTTTTCGGACGTTTTCAGCCGTTCAGGATACCATTATGAGACAAATGATATCACCTCATGAAAAACTTAGTGCAATTTTGAGATGTTTGACAAGATTTAGTACTGCAGTATCAAACCCCAAGTCTAACTAGTAAACTTTACGAGGTGAAAACTCCCGATTTTGATGATTTTTAATATATGGATAGAAAAACTCATTCTAAGGGACACGTATTTTGAAGTTCGTGCCTATTCGTAAATTTAAGGGAGAAAATTAGGGTTGACGTGAATGATTCATCGTTTAAAAAGTACGTTCAATATTGTACATAATAAACAGCAAATCAAAATTTTATATTCTCATCCCCAAATAAGTGTTCCCCTCTAATTATCCAAAATTTCAAAAACAGGTAACTTTCAGTTTTCAATTTGCTCTTCGTTCATAAAATCCCAACTTTATAAACTTACCCTTAATAGGGTACACAAAAGGGTAAAAAAAAGACATATTCGTTTATAACTTCACCCTCTAATAAGCCATTGGCAATTGATTCATGCAACATAACAGCCCTTGCGTGTCGTTTTTATTTAGTGGTTGAATCATCAAAAAATATTAAGCCGTTTCCGTGATATTTGAGCAAAAAATTGATTTTACAGGGTGAACTTTAACCCCCAATTTCACTCTTAAACTTGAAAACGGGCACAAACGGCAATATAAGTATTTTTTAAAATTAGGAGTTTGCACCTAGTAAGGTTTAATTAATCGTATGATAATACTTGACATAGAGACATAATCACGGTGCTTAACTTAAAGTCTGGAAAACTGAGACGTAAACGGACAAGTTAGTTTACACGTCAATTGTATGTAGTTTTACCTTTTAACGGTTATGAAACCGATGGAAATGCCATCGAGTCTCAGTTCATTTTTGCTATTTACATACGAGTTAGACTGGGTAAAAGTTGAACTGCAACTGAAACTCAACTTAACATCTTAAACCTCCCTTAAATTACAATTTCTGTTTTAATAAAATTTTATCAAATATGTTTTATAGAAACAATTAACAATTGAGTAACTATTGATATCAAATTTACTACAGTAAGACCCCGCTTAACACTGTCTCGATATAACGCGGTCTTTTTTAACATTTGTATATACCGCAAATCCTGGTGTATAAGTTGATTTTTTTTTGTTATTTGAAACCATTAAAATAAACCAACTTTTTTGCAACGTAGGCATGATAATTGATTCAATCAGTTTAAGCTAATTATAAAATAAATAAAGAATGCTGTTATCTTAAAAAACAAACAAACAGATATTGATAAATTCAAACACAAAAATAACCTATCCCCATAATTTACGTGTTAAGATGACCTCATTTAACCACTTGCGCTACAATTTAACCTTCGGTAGCCGTGCCGCCGCACTCCACAATATAACTTGCGGTAAAGTGTTACATTGACGCCGCACCGCATATGCGAAAGCTAGGCTTTAAGCAATGCCTTAACGTGTTGGTAGGGTCTTACATAAAGAATTTTACACGGATATGAATAAATTCACAAAATACAAAAGAGTAATTGTCGTTTTTGTTTCTGCGCCAAATGCCAATCGACGTGGTATACATGTCGCTTTCGGCTTTGGAACAAAAACATCTTGACGTGCATGGCACGTCTTTATAGCGCAAGTGGTTAAGGTTGTTTCATTTAGCTTTTCGTTTCTGTGGTACATATCCCCCGCATTAAACAGTCTTTAAGTGTATTTTAATGATTCATCTATTATTAATGATATCGATCAATATTTTATTTTTATACAAGTAACTAAATTGTTTAAGACGGGGTTTCTATTTTGTTAATATTGAAAAATAGGCAACTTTTAGGAAGTTTTTTTCGAATGGATCTATTAAAGTTGCCATACTATTTGATACTTCAAAAGGCCAACGAGGACAGACTGGTCGAGCCATGCAGCCTGGTGCAATCAATATACGGTGGAAGTTCTAAAACCTACAAAAACTATACAAAACAAAAAAATCAATTAGTTTTATAATTGGTAGATAGTCTAGAACTGCCACCGTATACTCAATACACCAAGGTTTAATCCCTCAGTCTTATGAAGCATCAGTAGAAACCCCCCTTAAGCCCTGAAGAAGTCTCAACTAAATAAAGACGAAACTATTGACAAAAACATTATTTAATTATTATTATTTTTCTAAAAATCGTGTCCTATTACCTACAAATCAATGAATTTAAGGATAATAATTTGAAAATAATCAATAAACCAACAATACCTTTTCATCTAATTGATTATAGACAAAATCAACAACAACATCATCATCAATCTTTAAAATTTCAGTTAATTTATCTTGTATCCATGGTTTAATAACATCCAATTTAATTTTGGACATATCAACCTGTAACCATGCATTACAATAATAATAACAAATATATAATCATCCTACATCGTTATAATAAACAAAAAATAAAATACAAACCCTTTGACTTAGGCAATCACTGAATTTCATTTGTTTTAATAATTTCTTTTCTTTATCGCTGAAGCGATTATCTTGTTCAGTGGTAGTGCCCTAAAAATGTGAAAAATAAAAACAAAAATGCAATAAAAACTGGATTATTTTTTTTTGTGACAGTTTTATTAACCAGTCTGATTGGTAAATCTATAAATAGAGGAGATTCTTCAAATACTTACTGTATACATCATCGTAATGCCTGTATTTAAATCTTAATAATAAATAATTGATTGTTTTTAATAGAATATCTATTTATTTTTTTTGATAATAAAACACTATTATTGAATTCTAATTAAATTGCGAGTACTGATGAAATTATCAAATTCAGCAAGATGCCGGGTGCACATCCAACTAAGTGCGCACTTTATATAAACATTATGAAATATTCACATCATAATTTATTATGAAATTATACCACACAATTATTATTATTGTAAAAATATTGTAAATTTGTTAGAAAAACCATTATTTTCTTAACAGCAAAACGACCAAAAAAATTATCTTAAAAATCCATGTTGGAGAACTACAAAATGGCGTGGCGTCAAATCGGTCGATAACAAAAATCACCGACATTATCGACATTCTTATGCGGTTTATTTAGACAAGACACAAACCACCAGTGGCGTAACTAAACGTTTTATAATCAAAAAAAAAAAATGAAAATTTATTTAATAATATAGTTTTATTACAAATAAACAATGGAATATTATAATATTCGGAGTTGATGCATCAACATTCACAAGAAATTAATTTATAAGAAATACTTTCAGGTTATGATTTTATTCAAAAAATTTCTTCAATCACTCAACAAATCATCGTCGATGTTAATATCCTGGAATAAATCAAATTTCTTTTGATGAAATAATCGATAATTGATGCTTTTAACGATTTACACTTACAGTTGTATCAATGTTATCATCAATATTGACGCCTTCTAGATCTAGATCGAGTTCGTCTTCATCTACTGGTAGTGGTTCGGTTGGTTTCTCCTCGGATGGCCTTTAATGTCGATTAAATCAATATTTTTACAATACATATAAGAGAAAACATCAGCAACATCAAATGGGCGGTCTTTGTTATTATTTGTGCAGATAAAAAAACATCGTAATAATTCTAACAAAGACCTAAGAGTCGGTGGTGCTGATGTTTCTTCCTATATGCTTGTTTAAGCCAGACATTCACAGTCAAATCTTTAAGATTAAGTTGTATGGCTACAGTCGGATGCGTGTGACCAGACCCGACAAACGGGGGTCCTGAATGACTCCCGATATCGTTGTAATTATAATGAGACGTCATTTTTGGGGCTCGGGGAAATATTGTACCGCGGTCCTGCGTGTGACCATTCACACTCCCATAAGGGATCCAACTAGCTGTTCCAATCAGTCCTCCTTGTGTACTGTTTGTAGGACTTGTCAGACAATTTCCCCTTTTTCGAACGAATGCGGTGGGATGTAGGATAATGATGGCTACTATAGGCTGATCTTTTAGAGAGACAATCAAGGATCGGAGCGAGATTGGACTGTGAATGGTTAGCTTTAGTAACTTGCCCAATTTTGTATCGACTTACATTGTATGTGATGATGTTGATGGTCCAATATCGTTTTGATTCGCTTTCATTTCCTCAATTAAATTCCCTTCAATATTCGGTGTAAGATTCTTATAATCTTTAGCTAATGGTAAACCTTTATATTGTTTAGTAAAATAATGTTGTGCAGCAATTGCATCATTTAAACCGGGAAATAGATTTTCATAATCTTTTGGATCAGCTAAACTTTGTCCAGCTTTCTCATTTGTTTGTGATAATTTTGCTTTCCATAATGGCATAATATCAGATATTTTATCTGGTAGATAAGAACGTGCAAAAAATGCAGCTTCTGGTAAACGTCCTGTATTTATTAAAATTTCTAAACATTTATTTAAATTACCCAACATAAAATATGATAGAAATGCTAAATTATGTTTGCCTTCATTTAATGTATTTTCACCGAGTTGATTAATTAAATTCTCATCACCCGAACTGGTTGCTAATAATAATAAACCACCATAATCTTGTGCTTTTTGCATACATTCTTTAGCTAATTGTAAATTATTTGTTGATGCTGCTAATTCACCTAATTGACTCCATTTTTGTGGATTATTTGAATCTTGTGCTAATAATTTTGCAATATTTAAATCTTCTAATGCTAATGCTAATTCAAAACGATGTTCTGGATCTGTACTAACAGCTAATGCTTGTTTTTTAAAACCTTGTTTTTCTAAAAAATGTGCAACTCTAGTACGATGTTCTTTTGGTATTGATGGTAATACACGATCAGCTGTTATAAAATCACGTCGCATTACAGCTGTTTGATATTCAAGTACTGATAATAATAATTGATAACTAACAACACCTAATTCTTTATCTGTTAAATATAAACGATCATCACGTGGTACATAACCAAGCACATATAATGGACGATCTAAATGTGCAATTGTTACTAATTCACCACCAACAAAATAATTTATACGATTTACAGCATTTGTATAAATAAAACAATCACCTACCCATAAACCGGTACGTACAATTTCATTAATTTCACCTAATACATCAAATGCAGCTTCAACACCATCATCAGCAACTTTATTCTCATCTTTTGCTTTTTGTACTTGTTCTGAATCATATGATAATATAAAATAACTATCATCAGTTGCTAAACAAACTAATTTGCCATTATCAGACCAATAAATTGATTTTGGTTGTATTTCAATACGACGTATTAAATCTAATGTATCCCAATCATAAAATGTTAAACCAACAACAGATTTAATACCTAATAACCAACCACCAAATATACCATCAACACCAAAATCTGGTTTGAAATTTTTTTTCTCTTTAAAATTTTTATAAATACGTACAATTGAATTTGATTCACGTATTGCATATTCACTTGAATCTTGTGCCCATACAAATTCTTGTGCACTACCAAATGCTTTATTACGTAATGCCATTGATGTATAAATAATATATTCACCATCACCACAAACAACAACAAATCTACCATTTGGATTATGTTGTATTGTTTGTGGATAAATTTCACATGCACCCATATCTTTTATAGCAACTGGTAAACGTTCACCATCACGTATATCATTATCATCTGATAAAATTTTTAAATTTGCTTGTTGTAATTCTGAATGTTTTGCCCATATTATTTTACCACCACTAGCATCCATACTAACAGCTGGTTCTTCACGTCCAATTTTAACTAATATACTACCTTCATCATAACCTAATGCAACATTATTTGAACCTTTTAAACAACATATTGTCCATACACGTTCAAAACCATAATTTAAACTACTTTCTAAACGATGGGTATTTGCATGCCATACACGTATTGTACCATCTTCACTACCAGTTAATACAATTGGTAATTCAGGATGAAAACATACAGAACTTATATTTTGTGTATGTCCTTCTAATGTTTGTACACATGTTTTATTTTGATAATCCCATATTTTAACTAAACGATCATCAGCACCAGATATAATATATGGTTTATCACCACCATGATAATAATCAACACAATTTACACCTTTCTCATGACCTTCTAATGTAAAATTTGCTGTAGATGCACCTAATTGCCATACTTTTAATGTACGATCCAATGATGCACTAACAAATGTATTATTATCTTTTGGATTTATAGCAATTTGCATTACATAATGCGAATGGCCTTCAAACACTTGCTGACATGTCCAAGCTTTCTCCCAATTCCACAATTTTATCAACATATCATCTATAAAAATCAAAAATTTTTAACAAATTCGATCAAAATTCGGATAATTTCAAAAATTACCGCTTCCTGTTAAAATATATGGTTGTGTTGGATGTACAACAATACAACGTACATAATCAGAATGTGCTTCAAATGCATGTACACGATCTAATGTATTATAATTGAATACACGTATTTGCATATCATCAGAACCGGCAATTATCCAATTTTTACGTGGTACAAATTTTGCAGCACGTACAGGTAAATCGCATACTTCAAATGTTTTAACTAATTGTTGATTCTCATGATTCCATACATTTATATTACCATTATATAATGAACATAACATCCATGGTTCTGTTGGATGTAAATCAACACATTTTACACGATCCGAACGGGCTGTTAATTTACGTTTTATATCTAAACGAAGTGGCTACAAATAGAACAAATTTTGAAATGAATTATTTGATAAATTACACGATAATTTACCATTTTTATAATCGAATAGTTTATTTAAAATCTATATTTCTTCAAATCCAGATAGCTACATGTAAAAACAAAATACGTGGCTGACAACACGACTGACACTAGTGACATTTACAACGGTTTTGACAGTAATCCGATAAATTCCCTAGATTTACACCATTGGCGATACTGCGCCCTCAAATCTGATTGGTTGTTGATAGATAACCTAAAATTTATTTATTTTCTAAATATTATGAAAAATGATTTAAAATGCGTAATTTCGAAATATTCTCAACTTTCTAGGGCCCAAACATTAAATCACACGTAAAAACAAGTATTTCACTTAAAATTACAAATTATCAGCAAAAATTCCCTAGATTGCCACTATTGGCGACACTGTATCTCCAAATTTGATTGGTTAACGGTCGGTTAACCTAAAATTCGACAATAATTTGAAATATTTCAGAAAAAAAATGCATAATTTACAAGGATTTTCTATACCAGATAATGGTCAAATACCAATTTGTGAAATAAATGGACGTATGCAATCAATGGGTGTAGAATTTGCAAATATTTCAACATTTACAAATGCGGTAAATTTGAGGTTATTTTTGTTTTTTATGTAAAAATTCCTAATTAGATTATTTCCAAACAGATAGAAAAACATCCAAAAATCCATATAACACGTGATTTATTACATCCAGTTGGTATAGGTGATGAGACTAGAAGTTTATTTGTACAAACGAATGTACCATTTTTGAAACAATTAACACAAATTTATACCGAACAAGGTTTCATTGAAGCTGTACGTACAGCAACATATCATCAACATTTTCTAATAAATACAACTGCTAGATTTCTATTAAACGTAATCAAATATGTGAATAAAGTTGAATTGATTTTAAAACCACATTCACAAATTAAAACAATTGATTTGATTGATGAATACAGTCAGACCAGGAATTGGAAGAATACATCAATTAGATGTTTATCGTGGCATCCACATATGTCTCGATTAGCTGTAGCAACATGTGATGATAGTGTTAGAATTTACAGTAATGATAGTAATTTCGTACCATTATTACGATGTAAACAACAAAAGAATGTAACATCATTAGCATGGCGACCGATGTCAGCAACTGAAATAGCAGTTAGTCATGAAAATGGTATAATAATATGGAATATTGATTTTAATTCATTAGTACCAAGACCATCAGCAAATCATGCCACAATTTTACAATGTATTGAACATAAACCAGTAATTAGTATTAGTTGGTGTCCTAGAGGTGATATTTTAATAACAGCAGCTGGTGATGAATCAAATTTAATTGTATGGGATACAGATTTGTATTGTACAGCAAATTTAAAAGGTTCCAAAGAACCTGGTAATGTATTATTGAAATGGTCACCATCTAAAGATAAATTATTTAGTGCATCTGATGGTATTGTATTTAAAATATGGAATTGTCGTAATTGGGAATGTGAACGTTGGACAATATTATCAGGACATATACAAACAGCTTGTTGGGCAAATAATGGTAACAGTCTATTATTTGCAACAACAAATGAAACAATTATTTACGGTTTAAATGTTAAAAATGATATTGTATTTTCTATTAATGATGATAATTCATCAAATCATGCAATACCATTATTTGATGTATCTAAATGTGATTTAAATGGATTTTATATTGGTGGTTTGATACGTTGTATGGAAACTGATCCAAATGGACAACATTTAGCTGTTTTGTATAATGATAGTAATTGTATTACGATTTTTAGTGTTATCAAAACACCAATACTTCAATTAATACCCAGGTAAGTTTATTGATTAGTTTTCTAGAAATTTTACAAAAATTTCTTGATTTTCAGTTCATTGGTGATTGGATTGAATGAAATCGAAATACCAAGCACTATAGCTTTTCAACAAAATTTCAAATCTGGCGCTTGTTTATCGATAGGATGGTCTAGTGGAAGGGTACAACATTTTCCAATAATTTACACCGATCTAGAAGATGAAATACATATTTAAAAACTTAATTTACAAATTTTTTTTATTTTTAATTCAATATAATTGTGTTATTTTCTCCAATTTGTTACTTTCTAGAACCTCGAATCGGTGGCGCTTTTTCTAAAAATTACACATTAGAAATAACAAAAAATAATCAATAATAATACAAGATCGTACTGATTTTGTTTCCTGCTGCATCTGAGGCTGTCACGAAAGTTCTCTGTAATTTCGTCTTTTTCATTTCACGATATTTGGCAGCTACATCTTTAGATAATTCAGCAATACGTATCATCACCGGTGCTGGATAACTAAATGAAATTAATCAATTAGGCTACTTAGACACTTGAAAATGAATAGAATAACTTACGTACAACCTAAGAATTCGATATTTGCAAATGTTCGTGATAAAGCTACCAAGTAATCTTCTGGAAATTTATCTTTGTGTGTTTTCATGAATTCTTTACGTAATATCCAGTGTTCTTCAGGATCTGTATCGTCTCGATATTTATCAATGTCCCAATCTGTTGGATAAGTCTGTGTCATGCTGAAAACTGAAACTGTAATTTAATATTTAAACAAACTGTAAACGTTTATAAACAAAACACGGTACGCCACTGATTCCGCGTGTAACTGTCAACTGTGATGTCAAAATTTCACCAACTGTTAGAAAATAAAATTACCAAGACAATTATTTGGAATTAATTATTCTATTATTTAAAATAAATCGATTTATTTCTTGTACAATAAAAGACTTTCAAAAATAATCTCTAGAATAATTCGTTGATTAAAATGTTTAATAAGAGTCCGATATTTAATAAAAAAGAGAGTGGCATACGGCAATGCCAAATTTGCCAGTTTTTCAGTAAATCTGCTGATGAATATTCTTATCAGTCCAATCGGTTGGAAATTATCTACAATTTCGAAACGTTATTACTATCACGATGCATAATCTTGACTGATACTTGTTCTTTAGTCTCATCAGAAGAGAAATTTAATGTTTCTAACGTATCGATATTGTGCAAATTGTGAAATAGATATTGGCTTTTTATTGGTAAGCAAAAGCATATCAGTACTAAAATATAATTATTTTGGTATAGAACGTAAGTGGATCATACTGAAATATTGTTTATTTCAAAAACATTAAAGCTTAAATGTTTTAAACCTCGTACCGAAATTTTGGACATTTTCACAATTTTATTTGGCAACGCCGATGAAATGTTAGCCTTCCTAATGCCAACCTAAACAAGATAAACTTACTAAATGAATTTGGTTTTTCTCGAATTTTTTTATTTTACATTATTTTTAACAAATAAATCATAATTATGGGCTTGTTTAAAAATGTTTATCAATTAAATTGAGTATTCTTTGCAGTTTCTCCTTGAATTTCGTGTCTCTGTTGTAATATAGGGAAGTTAGTGTCCATTTGAGCAAAGTTGGCAGTGATTCAAATCTTTCTCATTTGTCGTTGTGGAGGAGTTGCAGGAAATTTCTCCAGAAATGTCGACAAATTCGCTTGAAAACGAGGTAATTATTACAATAATTTGAAAAATTACCATCCCAATTACGTAATTTAATTAATAACGATTCGATTTTCATAAAAATTTCGGGAAAATTTATTGGTTAAATTCGGCATATATAACCTTGATAAATCTGCCATATTGTATCCCATGACAACTTTAATATTTTTGTAGAATGAAAAAAACGAGCAAAAGACTGAAAACGATATTGATATCCCGATGGATTTCTCAATAAAACATCCATTACAAAACCAATGGGTATTGTGGTATTATGAGAATGATCGTAGCCAATCATGGGAGAAGAATCAAAAAGAGATTGCCTCATTTCAAACAGTTGAAGATTTTTGGAGGTAAATTTGATTATTTTCCATATACACCAGGTGTTATTAATCAATATAATTACAGTTTGTATAATCACATTAAACCGGCTAGTGAATTACGGCAAGGTAATGACTACTCGTTGTTCAAGAAAGGCATCAAACCGATGTGGGAAGATTCAGCGAATCGAAACGGTGGTCGTTGGTTGATTAACGTTGAAAAGAAGCAAAGAAATAACGAATTAGACCGATATTGGTTAGATATTGTAAATATTTTACAAATAATCATCCAAAATTTGTATTTATTGATTTTTAACGATTTTATTATAGATCCTCTGTTTAATTGGGGAAGCTTTCGAACATTCTGATGAGATCTGTGGGGCTGTTGTTAATATTAGAAATAAAGGCGATAAAATCGGTATTAAATTACCTTCTTTTTTTTTTGTTTTTGAATTCTAATTTAAAATTGCATTAGGTGTGTGGACAGCTGATGCTACAAATCGTGAATCGGTTGAAGAGATCGGTAGAAAATTAAAAGAACGCTTACACATACCACAAAGGACAAAAATAGATTATCAAATACATAAAGATACAATAGATAAGGCTGGTTCTAATACAAAAAGTACATATTCAGTTTAGAATCAAAAATTTTTTGGAAGATTTCTGTTACAAGTTTATTTTTGAATTACGTATTTATTTCTTTTCTAATTAACGAATTTTTGAGTTGTTTTTGATTATTATCCATTATATAGTTCGAATTTGTATATAAAACAAATATATCTTCCAAAAAAAAAAGAGAAATAATTTTATTAGAACGTATTTATAATCTTAATGTATATCGAAGATCTCTTGTACAGCATTTTTAAGATCATTTCGTCTAGATTTTTCTAAAGCCAACAATATACCAGTTTTGAAACGTCTCTTATCACAATTCTCTTCATATTTACGTAAGATTTTATAGATACGTTCTGATATTTTTGAATAATGTTCTTCTAAATCATCAATATCACCCTCTTTTATACCGAGATTTCTAGCGAAATCTTGCCAATTACGGCCAATATCTTCAGCGATCATTTTATAAGCTCTTGATTTAGCATCAAGATTCGATTGTATTATAACTAGAAAAAAAAACAAATAAAGTTGGAATATTTATTATGTTTTTATTAATAAACAAAACTTGTATTTATATACCTGGTTCTGTTGCAAATTCTACAGGATCCACGTGATTTCTACCATAATTATTGATTAAACGTTGTACTTCTTCATTATTATAACAATGACCAATTTCAATTAATGGTTCAATATTGTTTGAATTGAGACAATCGCGTTTTATTAAAATTTTTAGTAAATCTGACAATGTTTTGATAGAATCGTAACGTCTTTGTGAACCAATATCAGATTTATATCGTGATTTGATTGCTTCCAATTCATTTTGATTACAATGAATTGAAGCAATTCTTTTATATAAATCACTTTCTATCATTTTGATCGCATTTGTTATGCCAAAAATAAAATTGTTTGATAATAAAGAAAGAATACTTGTTGACGTCGAACGTTAAATGACAGGTGACAGGCGCCAATTTGGCAACGTTGTCCCTATGCCATATCGAAACTAATCATAGAACTCTATACATACTATCAATGTGAATATTAAAAGAAAAGAAATAGACGATATGGGACCATACTTTTCTCTCTTTGACATTGTTCTACTCGTTCAGTCAATTTTTTTAAGTAATTAATTGGTAAATTTATATTATTGTATACAGTGATTTTATTTTTATATTAATTTTGAATCATATTCGCAACTTATGTACGTCTTTTTTTGTCAAAAAATGATTTTTCACCTGTTTTGGTGAGAACAAGCCAAAGATACGTCTATAAAGTTATCCAACATCCTTTTCTAGATTGGTTGTTTGCTGGTCGGAGGAAAGCATGGACCAAGTCTTAAGGACAGAGAATAACGCTGGGGCAAGTTGTCTCTTTCTATCTTAAATATACAATCTACCAGAATCTACCGACTTTTACCGGTTGGTTCTACCGATTTTACTCTGTAGGTACCTGGCAACACTAACTCACGATGAGTTAGAAAGAATAAGACTGCCCCGGCACTGTCTTTAAAAGTGGTAGTCTACACTCTCTCCTTCCGCTAAGCAGAGTGCATGTATTATAAGTCCATGGAGGAAAGTGATTTAGGTCTCTCGGAAACGCTGTTATAAGAAATGCACTTTTTGTTTTAATCTATAAATAAATTTGGAAATACTCTTTTAGGCTTGATTTTAGAAATTTCATACTGAAAACAACATAAATTACGTTAAATTTGATTTTTTCTAATAAACACATGATGTTTTCAATAACAAAGTATTCTAAATTAAACAAAGACGAAGGAAAATCTATATTGGTTTCCTTCGGTTTCGAGCAATCCATCTATGTGTATAGAGTTCACTGATCCCACCTGTTCCATCGAGTAGTTCTTGACATCTAAACTCGAACAAATTCGACTGAAGTCGAAGCGAATTGAAGACGAACAAGTACTTCATGGTGTATTACTGGTTGCATAGCTTACGTTTTAAGTATTCAGGAATCCTAAGAAATGAAAGTTCACCTTGTCATGTACCTTTTATTTGGTAACTCATGAGCCCAAAATTGAGTTGTTTGCAAAATTTCGCAGTTTTCTCAAATATTTCAAAAAAATGGGACACTTTCTCGAACTCACAGCCAGAAGCGAACAAATACCAAACTATATAAATATAAATTAGCGGTTTATTTAAAACAAATTCATTATTACATAAAAATTAAAACGATAAACAATATTTAACTTTGTTTCATTGGCGGTAAATACAATCGTTTGGTGAATGTGGAATTTTTCAATGGCACCATTGCTAAACGCTCAACTTCTTCTTCTTCACCATTTGCAACATCATCACTAACAGTGCGTTTTTCCCATTTTTTATCACTAACACCCCTTATAATTTCTGTACAAATATCCTCAAAATGTTCTCTAAAAAATAGAACAAAACAAAAATAAAAATAATAAACCTAATGATAATCAAATTAAACTAACTGATTCCCAAATTGTTTCATTGCATTACATAATGTTTGTATAAACCATGAACCAGTTCGTTTATTTCGAATTGCAGCATAACCGGGCACAGTTGCCCAAAATGTAAATAAATCAGTAGTTGGTGGTCCGTTGTAAATTCTCGAACAACCATCAGTTGTTAAATCATCATCTTCAACAATTACTAAAAATACAAGAAAACTATAATATTTCCAATTAAAATTACAATGAATTTTACCTTTCTGCAATCGGTTACCTTGACACGATTGTAATATTAACACTTTAGGTTTACCTAATAATTTCTTTGAACTACATAGAATATTTTGTATATCATCCACATCAGTTCTACAACTATTCACACCATAAACAGCACCTTTATCACCATGTGATAGAATACAAACAAACAAACTCGATTCATTATCGAAATCACGAACAATTTTTCTGATTGTTTCAATCATTTCAATATGATCTAAATCTTTCTTTATTATCACTTTAAAACCAAACGATTCAAATGTGATCTTTAATGCTTCTTCATCTTCTTGTGTACCATCACGATTCTCAAATCGTACTGTAGTATTTGGTAATAAATGCTACAAAAATAAACAAATCAATTTACATTAGAAACAATAATTGTACAACTGACTTTATATTTTTCATCAAATTCACGATAGAAATTCTCCTGATTGATAATCAAACAAATTCCAGGATTATTTTCATCAATTTCATAACAATTATTGGTGGTGGTTAATGGTCGTTGTGATCGTACATAATTTGATTCGATAGAAGACATTGCACTAGTCTCTCCCATACTGCTATTTCCACTAACACTACCGATAAAATCACCAGTTTTATTATTAGAAAATTTGCGTTCTTTTCTAATTTGTGTGTTGTTGTTGTTGTTGTTGTTGTTGTGTACAACAAATGGGTGTAGTTTATCGTAGATTTCTTCATCACCCATTT
>JAZBGY010000870.1:0-36753 GCA_037414755.1 Lydus trimaculatus | reverse complement strand
ATAGAATTACGGTTAATTGAAGTTAGTGAAGCAACATCATTTGAAGACGTGATAGTTCTAAACCCCTACACTTATCCAGTTGAGGCATATCTGTGCAACTTTTTATGTTATTCTTGAAATACTAAAGAATATTCCAACGAAGCTTCAGCTACTTTTGAAAGTTTTCCGGTGTTATTTGGAAGAATTCACGCTAAATCAGCTGAATAACGTTAATTTAAAGAAATTTAAAGCAGGTAGAGTTGAAATGATAACCCAACAATTCAACGATTCTAATCAATTATTCGACACAATCTTAATGAAGTTTGATTCATTCCGAACTGGGAGTCGTTCTTAAATTTGCATTCTTACTGGTTGACTTTTACGTTTTTATGATGGGAATGTAAAATTGAATTTTATTCCAACACACATTAGATCCATACGTGATTTTATAAATTAATTGAACGAGAATACCCTTTGGGAACATCAGAACTAATAGATTTCCGATAATGTGATAAATCTTGAAATTATCGTGGACATGTTCAAAATATATTCGATCCAAATGTATTTAAACAGAAATAAGTGTGTATATACGATGAGACATATTATGAACAAAATGGGGTTTATCAAAGGGTACATTTACGATTATGGTTTCAGATTGTGGGGGAATATTTAGAGACCGCAATTTCGATCCGTTTTAAATGATTTACAACAATGATTAAGCAGAAAGCTTGAAAACAAAGCTATATGGATAAAGCTATATCCACAATAAACGACAAGTACAAGGAGACAATCAATCTTAGTCGTACGTGACTATACTAAAACAGTCAACTTTACTGTGTATTTGAAAAAAAAAGAAGAATTTCCATAGCCTGCGACCCATTATTGTTATCAACTTGATTACTAATTATCTACCGCAATATAGAGGGTTTTTTTTCTCTGAATGATAGTATCATTAATCTAAATTTTCTCAAAAAAATTGTTGGGAAAAATAAAATCAACTATACAGGAGAATTCAATCCATTGTTGGTTGTTTCGGATAAAATTCGCCTATTTTTCGAATAACAACAGAATGGAAGTAGAAACTAGATAATTCAATCCTATGTCCGTGTCAATCAATATGCAGAGAGATAATGGAAGCCCGTTTAATTTACAAACATACACACACAATCACACACGTATTCACACAAATTAATACGTACACATGTAAATGTGGACATATGTACGTACATACAATAACAGACCATCAAAGATGTAGCCTTTAATTAATAAAACTCTATTGACAATGAAGCACCATCTAATTTTAAAATAAAATTTGAAATTCCTGTTTTTTTAGTTATATAGAATGTTGATTTTATTGTTTATTTACAAATAACAATACCACAAATTCAATTTAATGTAGTTTAACTGTATTGTTTGCCTTGTGCAATTTGTTCCACCTGCTCACATTTAGGACTTTGCTGTACAAAAGGGCGTATGTGTGTACGGTGTTGACCTCGATATGCATTAATATGGGGTGGATTGAACCAGGCCCAGGATCTGGTGCATGTAACATGTATTGTTCATACATACATAAAGGGTGAAGCTCGATTTAACTTGTCAAACTTTAGGCACTCTAACGTGAAATACAAATACCATGTAGCCCTTATTTTGTTTCCCTAAATTACATTTATTAAACGTTTTTTCGGCTATAGTGCATCAAAATTGGCTTGACTTCAATCGTGCAAACATGTCTCTTCTGTCTGTCATTGTGACTGATCTTTGATCACTCCAAATGATTTCTGACTCATTTCAAAAGATGCAAAAACGTGTTTATATAATGTGAATTCTGGATTTACTGTATAGAAACTACAGGGATACATACATATTCAAATAAAAGCAAAACATAATTGTATCGACAAGACGACAGTTTAAAAGCTTTCGAACATGTCTCTTTTAATTAAGGCCTTTGAACGTACTACATTAAATGCATGGATGATTGTGGACTAGAACTGAACTTTATAATAATGTAAGCTTTTATTCCTTTGTCGATCAATGTTAACACGCTTTGGCGAAATTTTAATATCATTATTTGGATGATAGATGGTAGAACAATACGTATGTCCTTTATACCTACATACTGAGTTTTTTTTTTGTATAGTCATCCAATTGTTGAAAAGATAGGATCTGGAATGGTGTACTGTTATCCATAATTTACTATACTCAACTCGACTAATTAGCAAGATTATGGAAATAGAACTGGTTGTGATAAATGGATTGCGTATCCTGCTCCAGCTAGGACACCACTACATTGTTATCAATTTCGAAATAAGAGAACAAGCATATACCTAACTAGTTGTATAAATTCATGATTAAATTCTTAATTAGATGTTCTGTGTGTATTTTACATTGTTATGCTACTATGATGCTTAAATCCGACGAATCGCGTTGATGACTTTTTCCACAAAAATATTGACCTGAATTTTGTTCTTCAATAGATTCCGTTTTAGATGAAATAAAACAAATTATAATTAAAAACTCAACGATCTGTGATAAATTTCACCAATCCTTTACCCACTACCATAATTACAAAGAAAAATTGTTTTTATTCTGGAATCATTCTTATGATGGTGGTGTTTGTCGTCTATATTGTCATTAATTAGTAAAACAAATCCCAATTAAGTTGAATAATTTGAGTATTTTCTTGAAACCATTTCCCAAGTGTTAGGTTTTGAATAATAGGCGAAATGTTGGGGGGGTTGTAACAAAATATTGGTTGCTAATGAAAGAAGACTAGAACCGTAACACACAGATTTAATGCGAACGATTCAATGATTTAGAGCCGATGTAAACACGAGATGTTTTACACATAAATCTATATAGGTTTCAGTGTAGTTTTATGAAAGAAATTAATCATTTTAGAGGTAATTTTCTGAAAATTTGACATTCCCGATTGACAAATTATAATTGCAGTAACATGTGCAGCAAATAGAATTGAGTGCATTATGTGGAATTTCCAGTTTAGCATCTTCTCTATTATTGATAGTACGTCAAGAAGTTTCATAAATTACACGATGCAATCAAGTTTGAAAATTATTCTGCTCCAACTCAATTACTGTCAGCTTTTACCAGTTTGTTACTACTCCAGTTTACTAAATATCAGTTCTCTTTTCGCTTTTAAATTAATATTTATCGAAAAGTTGTAAGTGAGGAAATTTTATTTTACATTGACACAAAGTCCATCCAGTTCGGCAGGTATCTATGATCGATTTTCAGTTGCACGTAGGTCCAGAAATTGGTGCAGAAAAAACAGAATGCAGCAGCACATACTACAACTGCCACCCCGCTGCTGCTGCTGCTGCTGCTAGTGTATGTTTTGCGCTAGCCATCAAAACCGTTGTGTTCGGTAGAGAACGGAACGCCGCCCCCTCGGGCACACCACCATCGAGCGCAAACTCCAGCGTCCCGACGCTCAGTGTGGCCACAGCATCAGCCCTGTACAGGTCACAGTATTCGTTTTTATATAGAAGAAGAACAATCGCAGCACACAACATAATATGATGACGTATTTTCTACTATCGGAACAAATCATGATGAGTCGTGTTGCCGCCGGTATCGTCGGTAGCGTCGACATCAAACAGAAAATCGTGCATGTTTTGAAAAAGTGAATTATAACGCGGGAAAAACGAATTTATTAAAATATTTAGAAGATTTTTTTGTTAATAATAATAGTGGCCGTTTGTCATGTTTGACGAATTATATGGACTAGAATTAGAATTTTGATTTGTCACAAAGAGAATTTTGGAAAAACATGTCGTTGATTTATTTGATATTGGTTGGAAGTTTTGCAGGTAGGATGATCATGTAATATTTATAGATAGTTTATGGGTCGTTGGGACGACATACTGGTACATAAAAAATGAGATACCGATGTCACGTTGACCTAAAGTTACATTTTTTTTTGAAAAAAGGGGTTACAAAAGTATATGTTTCTTGCCGTTCCATGTATATAATTGATAGCGGAAGGAACAAATACAGAATTTGAACAAACTTAAGAATAACATCATTAGCATAGCGTTATTATATTTGTGTTTCTTATCAGTAAATGTCGGACGTGTAGATGATAATCTTGAGCATTTAACTGCCTAATTTTTTGCTAATTATAACGATTAATCATAGTATTTACAAGTATCGTAACTTTTACGCTTCAAATTCAACATCGTTAATAAGAAATGGAACAATTCAAGGCGCACACAGATAGTTTTATGTGCATTCTCCCTTGTGTTTAACAGCATTGAATTAGAATCAGCTTTATAATCCAATTTGACTATGTGGAATATTAAGTTGAACATATTGCATATGCCTTCTGCAATATTAACCATTGCCTGTCTGTTTCTAACTTGATAACTAGACAAGTTAACGCTGTATAGTTTCGAACGTTGGCTGTTTCAAACTTCAACCAATACAATTGTAAATGGAAATTTCTAAGACAGTGAGATCATCTCATAATATAAACACTACATCCCCTTGGTATTCTCACTTGAAAATAAAGAATAACCCACCTGACCTAAATCCAGACCGTTTTAGAGTTGCAAGATAGTAATCCAGAATTAATTGAGCACGGTCTGTATTTGAATGTGAAGGGATTTGGGTATCGAAGATTCCCCGTATAAACCCAAAGGAATAATTTGATATCAAAAGAGTAAACAATTTAAAATATATACGGGAGTTTATATTGAGTTAATAATTTTCAAATTCAATTTGAAATAAGTTGACAGAACCAGTAATAGGTTCTTCTTTTTTTTGTTTTGTTTTTATCATTGAGAAATATCAAAAGTAGTTGATACGTTTTCATCCACCTGATCCAAATAGTATGTCCCATAGGAATCAAAAGATATTTGCTCACAGACCTATTGCAAAATGGATCAATATCGTTGATGTGAAATGACAAGCGGCCGTTGAAGAGTCAATCTCATCATCCTGTCATCTCTCATTTACAAGACTCATCTATAGTCTCCTCCCCCACACACTAACCCTTTCTATATTGTTTCTATTGAAAATTACTTAAGTATCCAACTATTGACTATACGTGAGTGGCATTTGAGGGAAATTTATTAATGAAGAAGCTTTAGTAGTGGAGTAATGCAGCCGAATCGATTATTTGCTATAGAGAAAAAAAGAACGGAAATACCCTCTAAACACACACATGAAGTTTATTCAAAGCATCCACTGAACTTTGCAAGCAGTTGGTAGAGTAATTTAAAACGAAATCTGTATGTCAGCAGTTTTTCAACATGGATAAGCTTTAATACAGGCAAATTTCGCAGCAAATTTTATAGTATAAAAAAATGCAATAATCATCAATTCTAGATTATTTAAAGTTTGATTTCTGTGTTATATTTAAAACAAATCTCAACATTGTTGCAGTTGCTATAGAAACTACTCTTTTCATCAACTATTCAAAACTGTGCAGTGACATGAAAACTTTGCTGTGATTGTTTTATAAAGTTTAACTCCTTCTAAAACCGTTAAATTGGATTTAATACTCCTAAAATAAAGTGACAGAATTTAATTATTACGAAATATACGTAATCCCGGTGTATTTTTGCCTATAGAGATTGTAGGTGAGCTGTCCAATTTTCCATTTTATAGCTTCGTCAACTGGAATTCGTTTGGTATGCGACCGATAGAATGAAAAGTTGTAAAATTGTTAGAAAATCAATGTTGTTTTGAGTGTCTTTTCTGCCTATACCTACATATATCGGATCGGATATAAAATCCCAACCTAGATTTTGAGGTGTGGTAGATATGTTTTATAGATATGCCAGTATATGGGGAGCAGATTGCACTATTGTGTGTGATACGAGTAGGTTTTGAGAGTTTATTTACATCACTTTATCAACATCACCACATACACATTTCTATAGAGAAAGTTGAGAGTAGAATTCACAAAGTTGGTTTTATATACGACAAACATAGTATACTACATATACGGACTGTGATTGTTCAAGTCCATTTATTGTAAATTGAACTTGCAAACAAAATTTTCCAGAACACTAGCGAGGGAATGAAGCCGTGCTAGTTGAAGCCAAATATGTTGTTGACAATTTATGTAATTTCATGGCGGAAAAGTCTGGCTCTACCATATACGGAACTTTGATGATTATAAAATTCGAGTTTTCTATGGAGCTCTGTCAAATTTACGAACTACCGACTACAGTTCTAATGTTGATTAATTGTTAAGAAAGCCTCTCATTTATATTGAAGTCATATAGTTAACTAACTACTCTAATGAATACAGTTAGAAAATATAACTTAAATTGGCGACAAATTCGGGAACTTGTTGCAATTCTCAAGTCGAATTTCTATTTAATATCAACTTTTCCTTTTGTTCATGCCTGTTTCCGTTAGCACGTTCACAGGACTTTATTAAAAACTTTGTATTAAAAGCATTCCAACAATATCGACTACTACTCTGATATTTCATATCAAAATCACTACACGATGAGTATTGAAAAAGTCTGTTTGTCAAAGCTACAAAAAAAAAAATATCTGCCAACTCAGAGTCTGTGTTCATCTCTTCATGTTCAGTGAGATGTCATCTCTCCACGTTATGACAGCGAATCAGAAAGCTGACTGTCAGGGACCTCGCGGCGGAAATTACGCCGTCGGAAGGTGGGTGCGCGAATAAGGGATGGTTGATGTCGACGGCCGTCTCCCAGGAGATGGGGGGCTACAAGGATTGCCAACGACATGGAACACGGGTGCGACATTGTACGGTAGACCGACTCCACATTACGTCGATCCTATTGACAACTATCCATGAAGTTTGTAAATTTTATAAACTTGTAGACAAATATACAACGTACGAATGCTTCGTTGGTATAAGCTGATAGAAAAAGTTGTATGTAGTTTTTTTTTTCTAGAGTTTGAAAAATGACAAGCTTTTGCTGTTTTCGATTGAAAGCATCCAATTTCATGGCGTCCTGAAAATTTCCGAAAAATTTTTTCAGGTTCATTTACATGTAACTAATATACGTGCCACATATGTTGTTTTCATGTAATCACAGATTTCATTGCGAGGTTTAATTATGTTGAAGCATTGTTCATGAATTCGTTCGTGCTAAACGGTCGTTATCTGTCTACATATGCCGAAAAACATTACCACAGTCCACCATACCTTGAAACAATAGGCATTGTTTCGAGTACCTATCCAAGTGGCCATTGTCTTTACATTACCACAACCGTTACTACTCACCATCTGCGAACCGCTTCTCAACCACCACGGTCAGCACCCTTTTAAGAGGCTATCCATACTTTAATCTTCTCTGTCTGCCTTATGTTTCCTGCCCATATGACGTATTATCACGTTACAAATTCCATTGTTTTCACTCTATAGTCAACTAACAAGCATACAATTATTGTTGCAGTACAGACGTCCTATAAGATTTTACCTACATTGTTTGTTATTTCATTGTTGTAAGTTTGTTGTTTTTAATTAAACATTGTAGACTACTTGAGTACATAAAGATCGAAATATAAACAATTTTCTAATAATTTTATGTATGAGACGTCCATCAAACCGTCATTCAAATGATGGAGCATCATTTCTTGCATTAATATGGAGGAAAAATTCTAAACGATAAAATTTTCATTCAATTTACCAATATTCTAGTCTACTATGCGTAAGGAAGATTAATCGGGTAAGCTTGCAGGGAATTTCAACAGGAAGTGGATACGTTTGAAACAATGAGTCAGTGATCCCGATTTGTATTACACTTTACAAGCATAAATTTTGACTTGTCAATTAATTCGGAATTTGTACAAATCCTGAAAAAAAAAAACATCAACTGACCAATAGATTGATTGTATTGCAGTTGTAACTGGAATAGTGGAATACGTTTGAACTCTAAAGTATTTCATTTGAGAACAAAGACATTTGAAGAATTTTGTAATTTTAATTTTCTACGACACACTCGAGTGTGCTTGATCTATAACGGAAAAATTTTCGCCGACACAGCGATGGAAATTTTTGTAAATTTGTTTGGAAATAAATTCCACCTGAATAACGAAGAGATTCTTCAAAAGTTGTTTCCTTCATGAATGTATTCATGCATGCATATGTAACCGTATGTTGACTGAGAGTTTCACTTTCAGCAAAAATCTCAGTGTTATTTTCGCTACTTTTCCACTTTCGTAATACGATTGGAACAGAAATGTAACTGTAGATGTCAACTAAGTTGAAAATTGTCAATTTACACGGACGTTAGATAGAATTTGATACGAAGCGGCAGACTAAACAAAATTACCATTGAAAATTTGAAATTTTTGCTACAAAAATAAAATTATCCCGAGAGAGTGTCGGTTATTTTCAATCAAAGTTGATGGGTACGTGCAGTAAACAGAAATTTTTATCACGATAATGCTTACAACCACTCCTTCATTTAAAATTAATAAATCAACAACACGATATTGGGGTTGTTTGAAGAAATATCGTCCGCATATTACTTTGGTTTAAAATGTTGAAATTTTGCAAAAATAATCGAGTAATACAGCGTATGTTGATCAATTCTTTGAATAAATCATATCCGACAACATTTCATATCCAGATTTTATCTTTATACTGTGAATATCAGGGATTATCCACGCCTAGATTGAAAAATGAAAGTGCGAAGCTCACGCACGTTGAAATGTTTTTACTGGGTCGTAAACCGTGGGAGCGTCCTGGGGCATTATAAATATATCCCGGCCACCCTATTTGTGTTCCACTAAATCTGACCCTTGATGTATAAATATATGTTTTCAAGATTTTCCATCTCTACAAACAATTATCTAAAAGCCAAAATGTTCCGTTGATTTACCATCAATAAAACGATGTTACAAAATATCGGTTTCGGCTAATTAGTGGAGAAAATTGAGTCACGTAACAACGTTAATATAACAGAGATTTGTTGATAATTTATTGAGTGGAAATGATCCAGATGGTATTTTATGGTAAATTAAAAAAAATGTTCCAATAAAGAAAAGCACAATCATTTCGATGATCTTGTCAACAAATTTTTTGAGAGATTGTACAAATGCGTCAACAAAATTCTTCTGTGATTGGTTCATTCTCTTTAAGATGAGAAAGAGGAGAAGATGATCGAAAAGGAGAATCGTCTTTTGTGAATTTCTTATATAACGTACAACCTATTTTCAAGCGAAATGTTGTTTGTTGAAGATTTTATTAAAGTGTTAGTTTATTCAAAGGATTTATCTCACCCCTTTTTAATAATTCATATTTTTATTAAAACCATTACAACACATTCTGTTTAATGTTAAAACAAACACATTGTTATGAATTAGTAAAGAAGAAAAACTGAAACCTGTTGAGAAATCGTTATTATAAGGAGAATCCAACGATTGCCGCGAACTGTTCGGTATGCATAGTTAGCAACAATTTTATCCGAAATTCGGCGGTTTCTAGTGTCACAAAGATAAATTAAAAATCTCATTTCAATTTTAGAAAAATCATCAACTCGTCAAGTTCATTTAGCAATGACAGCGATTCGATAATTACAACTGGCACACACAATTAACAACAGACTTATAGAAAACGAACAATTCTACGATTTTTAATAAAAATTCTAGGTGTTTTTATAGAAAAATATATGCACCGTTTCGTGTGATTACCATAAAATTTTAATGAAGATTATCATCCAGCCACAATATAAACTAATTTACTCGTTTTACAACGTTGCAACTTACAAAAACTTGGTATAGTTTTAAGGCCACTATGGCACATTAACCGTTTACTACACATTAAATGCAAATTTCCTTTGTCCTGCTTCATGAACCTACTTACTAATGGCTTTATTACTCGTATAATAGTTGCTCTGTTTAACTGAGGAATAACATTGCCTTCTGTTATCGCCGGTAAAAAAGTTTTTAATCAGTGATGGTATGTGTGGGGCAGCATCAATTTTTCCAAATAATGTGTTTATGCTTTTCTATATACCTATATGTCTGTAGAAGAGGCTGTGCAACAAGGAAGACGAGTGAAGGCATATTGACTTGTTGGAAAGTTTCATAATAACGAATATATTTGAAAAGTTTACTCGCTCGGCTTCATTAGTTGCTCGAGGCCAATTATTGCCTCGTATCCGTTGGGATTCCTCAAACTTGTTATATGTATAGATTGGTCTTTAGAGAACATCGTCGAAATATAGAAACTTGTACAATAGTCATAATACATCTTCGTTAATTAAGCGAAATTATACTACACAATCTAGCATTATTAAGATAAAATTTCGTAGTAACAATCATTTTTGTATTTCTTTCGGGTGACAATTGCAATTGATAATCTGTCGAATACAGCTAGATATTGATAAAGGAAGTAATTGACACCCGTCAGGTAAGACGACAGCATTGACGCTCTTCTATAGTGATAGGGACGGCTATCCCTAGGGAAATCAAACTCGTCCTCGATGTAGAATAACGACCTATTGCTATCAGCTAGACGAATATTACAACGTATATTATATTCCACCATTCCTGTCATATTGATTACGTTATCATCACACAAGTTCAATTGAGGTCAATTCACACTTAAATTACTTTATTATAAACATAATGTATACACACAAATTGAATTTTATTGAAAAATATTTACAGGAAAAATTGATATTAGAAATGGTGGATGCGCTGGGTGTGGACTGTATATGTACAACAGTTTAAGTTTAATATTTGGTGGCAATTCCCTACAGCAATTTATTTCGTATTTAATTTTAGATTGTACGGTACTGGGTAACATGTGCTATTTGAAATTTCGTACCGATATTAGCCCAACCGCCAATGTCCGATTAGCTTTTGTGAAACGGATATTACATCGCACATCAGCATTCCACTTCCTGTCCTTACCTCTCCTAATATTACAACTAATGATAATTAATGGTCTGTACTGGCTTTGATAACGTAAGGCTTCCTCTATATTATCATTAAATACACAGAACAGTTCGAATCCACCCCAGAAATATTAAAAATTTTCCAACAATAATTAGTCTTCAAATGGAAATTTAGCTGTATTTGAATGCTGTTGATAATATTAGTATAAGGTTTTCGTTTTTTTTATGAAGGCAATTATTGCATCTCCTTTTCGCTTCATTCTCAGATAGATTAGGCAATTTAATATCATATTCAGCCATCATTTTTTTCTTCTTCTTCATATATCTACACTAAACAATTCGTGGATGATAAGTGAGCGCCACTCACATTATGAGTAATATTTCATCAGCTATAAAGTTACAAATTGATGAAGCCGCTTTTCTCCTACCTGACGGCCGTTTTTTATTCAATGACGACACAACCTAATAAAAGTGCAACCCAAGATTTATTATATTGAATTTTTTATTACCGTCACACATGTATGTGTACCTACATAAAATAATATTGTCAACCGCTAAGAAACGTGGTAAGGGTTGGGAAAAAATAACATAATTGACCTATCGCACAACGGCAGCTGCAACTTAATCCACAAATAATTACTTGGGAAACAATAAAGACTCCAGTAATTGTCTCTCCAGTAATTGTCTTTTGATTAAATTTTAAACTGGCTTTTAAATTTTATTATCGACTATTATTTGCTGAATATATCGATTGTTTTTGTTGTTATATTCACGAACAATTAAAACATAAAACAGTTTCATTCCCTCAGATGTCGTTTATATTTGCCTCTATACTGATAAGACATAGTAGAAAGTTTACAGGGAAGCTGTAAAATTTGTAATGTAACCTGCTATAGTATATAAAATGAGTTTCCTCCATTACAGTTAGACATCCCATATAAACTATGAAAATCTCTATAATACAGATCGATAACAATAAAAAACGTGATAAATTTACAACTTTATCTTACACGAAATACCAACACAGCACATTATAAATTTTAGTTACCATCACAAAATGTACCCAACGTGATTAATATGAATGTGTCCAATTAGGCGGAGAAGTTGGAAATTAGCGATGACAACGTATACTTGTTCGCATGTAAATTTATTAAACCCACCGCAAACTATTCAACGATATACTGGTTATTCCACAATAAGACAGTTTCAGGATAGAAATTTTGAAAATATTTCGTTTAAAATATTAAAATTCCATCGTTGAAAGTATTTTTTGTAATAAAAATGTCGATTGTAGTTCCGCCAAATAATACTTGCAGCAGGTCTCCATAGACCCGACACACCGTTTTATTGTTTTCCATCCGTTTTTCATCGTTTCATCCCCCAGGCTAGATGCCTTCTTACCCAACATTACAGCTAATTTAATCGCGTTATTTTTTTTTTTTTTTTAATTGATTTGGTGATGGTCTAACATTTTTAATTGAACTGGTAATATTGATTAAAAACGGTGACGTCATTAAATGTAAATGGTCCAATCGGGATCATCCCTTTTCAAATACATCCTGACCTAGTTCATCAATAAATCTAATTGATTAATTACAATTGTGTACTTGCAAATACATCCTCCCTTTACAGTAATCTATTTGACTAATGTGATTCTATTGTATAATTTTTCATTTCATAATCCCTAAATATGAAACGATAGGATTTTTGTTCTCTTTCATACAGAACAATGATCGATTCTTGTACTAGTTTTTGTACGAATTTTTTAGAAATTGTCGTCCAAGAACGGAAACTATAGGAAGGCGTTACTACTCCACCTACCCGATCATCTAAACCATCAGATCTTTCCTTATACAATCATGGCACTTTTCCACAGCTCACATGTTTAAAAGGGGATAATTCATTATATTGCTTGGACATATGACAGCTGGATTCATTTAGAATTTGTGATAAAATGCCGGATATTCAACTGAGATCCGGCTTGCTTTCTCAAAATCACGAATAAATCTAAGTGAAATTGGATTTGTTTTATTATAGCTCAACAACAGATATCTCGCCCTTTTTATTTTGATTGTTATGGAAAATTATGAAACATCAAAATCTGTATTGTTGTGTAATACTTCTTTATAATAAACTCCCACATTTTCTAGTCTTTATAGAATATGATGAATATGGTATGAATTCAATTTTTTTGCCTTGTTATGAAAAAAAGCAATATATTTGTCAAATTTGTTGAAGCGACCCATTTGCCTGTCGTCTCTGGCACGCTATCATCAAAATTGTTGCCAATACAATTCTTCATATTTTCATAAACATCATTTTTTTTTTAAATACTTTCAACTAACACTACTTCACGGTAAAGTCGATCGGTTGATTAGTGAATAGAATCCACCGATGCAATGGTGATTTATTTCGGCAATAGAACGTGAAGCTTTTAAAAGTATTTTGCTACAACTAAATATCACTTTGAGGATGCATTAGCCAATTGTAAATCACCTTGTCTCTAGATAGTAACGCCTTTTCTTCCAATTCTTACCCATTTGGTAATCACAACCAACTAGACGCTTTTCCGCTACGAAAAGTTTATTTGTTTTAGCTTTCCACTATAGTACAGAATTTTGTTTGATTATTATCATTGTGTGTTGTTTTGAATTCAAAACAAAAATATTTGCATTATTGGAAATTTGCAAAAGATCGTCCATCTGTACAAACAAAACAAACGAATCGACCATTTTCCAATCTGTTGGACTGTGTTAAAATAACGATCAATTCATATATGTTCTTTGTTATCGTTATATCGACGAGGTGTGAAACATTTGTCAAACGAATGGATTCTTATCAATATATAGGGAGTCGATTTTTGTCCAAAATGTTGTTCTAAAGGAAATTCTATACGTACCACTATATGTTATCATCTATATCAAGCTTTCATTTTAAACATATATAGAGAGATAGCCGGTATCATCCGAGTTTACTTCCGCACATCACTATTTTACGAGGGTTCCGGTATCAGGAGAGATCATTAAAAGTAACTCGAACTGGTGGTGAAATGTGCACATATCAACGATACGGATCTTACTACAAGAATTGATCTTTTCAACAAGAAAAGGAAGAAGAAAAAACGATGAAAAGACAAACAATGCCAATATTGAACAGATCTCCGTACTGAATAAAGCAAACTATTACAAAGGTGTTATAGAACCAGTCAGTTAGATGATTGTTTGTAATTTTAACTAAACTATATGTTTTATTTATCTTGTCTGACTTGTAGTAAATAAAACAATAGTGATATTGGGGATGAATTCAGCTCAAACAAGAACAAAATACCATCTTTATCAAAGGATTAGTTCTATTAAAACTTGTAACGTTGAAGAAAAATTATTAATGCAATGTACGTCCGACGACTAGACCTGAATTCTAAATAACTTTATTATCTTTTTCTAAGCTTACAACATGTGTAGGTTGTTCACTAATAATCCATCCGAACAACATTATGAAAATAAAAGTTAACAAATTTTTTTTCACACAGTTTCACATTTAATATAGCACAAAAATAAGTGTTGAATTCAATTAAACAATAAGCTCTCGAATACCCTCAAACTCATTGAATACAGAATAATTGCCTACATAATAACGTCATGAATTGTGCACAAAAGTTACAAATTTCTGAAATTGTTTCCGGCCTCGCAATTATTGTAGCGCTGAAATTCCATTTTTGATATGCGCCACGAGTTGAGCAATACAATAAACAAGTTGGATATAGAAAAGAAATATCTACAATTTCGTAGAAAATTCAAACATTTAACAGAAGATGTATAACGGTTCGTGTATAGTGCGGGGGTTGTTTAAATCCGGGCACAATTTGAAATGAAAATGTATTGTACCCAAGATGGTAGCTTTGGTAGGGGGCGCATAGCTGAAGGAAGTTTCGCTTGAAGCCTTGTTGTTTCACAGTTTTATTACAATGACCTCTGCTATACCCTAGGATACTATTAGACCTTCACATATTAAATGAAAGATAAAGTTGGTTTTTTTTTATTACAAAAGCTTCAATTACACAATAACTCCGTTATTATTTGTTGAATTTAATTGTTTTTAGTAAATTAGTTAATTGTTGTAAAATTTTACCAATATCGATTACTAACAAATCAAACTCAATTGTTATTGGTAAACTTTGAAAAGAAAGTAAAGTCTTGACAGAAGCTTAATTTTATTGTTAGAAATTGATTTAATTCAGTCGAAAGGTTTTCAATTATACGAACCGTCTATAGTGACAGTATCGGAATCGATAGAAATTTCAATATTGCATTATGCGAACGAAATATATATATGTGAGAATGTATTTCTCAGTGTTAAATTTATTACAAGATCGAGTCAACAAACCGTATTTGTTTAATATAGGAACAAAATGAGACATAAATGAAAGATGACAGAACTGGGACTTGGGGGACTGTATATTGTAAGTGGAGTGCGAAGCTTGCCACGTCCTGGTGAATTAGGATGCAAACACTAATCTTTTCTTTGTGTATCCTATATGTACATACCTCGTCAGTAAAGTACACACCATTTATATGTATAGCTTCGCAAAATCGTCCAGATTCTCATAATTTATCCAGGAATTGTAGCCGTATCAATTAGTCTACATGTATGTACCATAAATCTAATCTAATATTATTGTCCACTAGATTAAATAGGTCAATGTGTTTTGCATAATGCGCAGGATTCAATCCCAGTTCTCTCTACATTGATCCCATTAACAAGCATCACGTTGATTGTACAGTGCGTATTGAACAATTCTGTAACATTCGTATTGTCAAATGTTGAATAATTGAAATAAACATACATCTATTTTGTTTAGAAACCACCAGTTTCCACAAGGAACATTATCGAAATTATAGTTTGAATATTTGATAGACGTCCATCATATGTTGTAGCATACTACTCGAGATGGATATAGGAATATTGCAGCCGCTCTTTGTTGTAATTCCATTAATTTGGCTGTAGTAGAATTTTAAATCGAGATTGATTCTGGATCAACAACAATAGTTGGAAATGTCTTTGTTTTGCAGGCAAACAAACAAAATATAGGGAAACGCAAAATTCAATGGTTCATTTAATTGGTACACAACTGTTGTTCGTTCATTTCTTGGATTTCACATTTAATTTTCTCGATATTATATGAAACATCTTTTCAACTTGTATTATTTTGGAAATTTACCAACAACAATTTGTTAGTTGCTTTTGGAGTATTTCCAACTGTAAATACACCAAAACAATATTTGGTTGTGGTGCAAGTCAATTTTAAAAGTTTTGATAAAAGTTGTAAAAAGAGAGTGGTTACAGAAAAACGGCAACAATTCGCGAAATTTCCATTATCTACCACTTAAAGAAAAGTTTCATTTGTATATAAACAATGCCTTGATTTTGATCCAGGATTACATGCCGCGACCCTTCGACCTCTTTTACGCTATTCACCACACGACAATCTTAATTTGAATACATTGCTGACAAATATATTCTGTAGGGTATTCCAGCTACATCAGCACCAGTTATGAAATAATGAAAAATTACGACTGTAATGAATCGGGATTGTTCCATTATACGTGTGCACAGAAATTTGTGAATTGGAAAACAAATATTACGGATTTAGCAGTACAATTTGTCAACATTTTCCGATTAAGATGACGGTAAAATACGAAATCATAGACGATTTCCGCAATTATCTTGGCAGAGAAATAAAATTGCTTAACGTATCTATAGATGATTTTCTTCATCAATACACCGTATTTGAGCTTTTTATCGAAAGAATATTGACGTCATGCAGTGTTAATCATTACCGCAATTTTTGTTCCAGACAGCAATCTTAAACAAAATTCAATTTCATCGTGTTATTGATTGAAGGAAAAAGGTTGAGAATGTTCAAAACTAAACCTATATCTTAATTGTACACAACCATTATTTTTTTTTTTATTCTAATTTAACACCATATTTCACTTGAATAGTGTCAGATTTGTAATATTTTTGCTGATCTATCTTTTTTGTTCAACATTGGATAAAAGAATGAACAGAAAAAACTATATATATCCCCGTTTTTCACGTATTTGTATCACGTTTTATCTGATTTTCCAATTGAACGCCCCCGGACTGAAAATAATGAGCAGTTGGGGATTTGATTGGTGAGAGGCAAAAGCGCTGACGTTTACGAAAAATGACTTATTCGAAGTTGATTATCATTTTACAGTCTACACGTCATATGGATTATGTAAAACACATTCACCTAAAAATAACAACAACAATAACAACAATGATGATGTCTTTATGTCTGATGGTAGAAATGTTCAAATACTTTGGAAGAATGTAGAGATAATCGAAAGCAATTTTGTAAGTGACTTTATCGATATTAAGGGTGTTATCAATTTAAGCATTCAATATCGTGGTGTAGAGCAACATAAAAATTTTATCGCTGTAGACATAAACCATTTTTATAGAGATGTTATTATTTTTAAAATGATTTCTAATGTGACCTTTCCCTGAAATATCATCCCCAACGGTAATATCACCTAATACTCCTAAATGATAGTTGATATTGAATCTGACACTAATGCTACATGCGACAAATACGGAAACAAAAGCTCGACTATCTTGAAAATAATAAAATACAAAATAGAATTCTACACAAGTCGCAATCTTGATCGTAATCTCTAATTTTCTTTATTATCACGATTATAAGATTTAGCCAAATTAACACTTTCTGAGTGATTTACAAATAGCTTACTGTAACGCAGTGGGAAAACTGTGGAATACTTTCTATTATAGCGTCTATCAAATTAACTTCTTCGTTTCAAGCTGAATATTAATGGTCTCGAAGGATGCTAGCAATTACAAAGGTTTAAACAATGAGTCTACAGGGGCTGAAATGTTGAGAAATAAATGAAAAATTATAAAAGAATACTACCAATTTTGCTACACGAACTACGTTCGTTGTTAGGGGTTCCTCGTATTCCTGCTACTTTCTATGTAAACAAGTAATCCTTAAGACACTTTATTAAATCTATTTTCATGTTTAAGATGCTTCCGGGATTCCGGGCACAAGCTATTATAAAAATTGACAACAACTTTCATCTAAATATACTTGAAAAGTTCTCTAAAACTTTCTTGTCTTTCTGATTAAACAATATACAGGAGTTTCTAAAATATCATCCATCCCCTTAGTCGATCAATACAATTTTCACTTTCACTGGATGTAGACAGTATTGTTCTCTCTTATCATCATAGTCTTTGCTTTTCAAATAGTTGAAATGATACAACAATGCGTTCCATTGCACATATTCCTGGAAAATTATTTCCTGCAACTAACTAGTATGCCGGAAATTATCATCTAAAACATTATCCCAACTGTATATAGTTATCTTTATCTATTCAGAAATGATCACAATACGTTGGTAAAGGATGTAAAATAGGTAGGCGTATAGAAAATCTTTGTTTGATATAGAGATGGCGGCAACGGCGGCCATTAACTCCTGCCATCCTAGTTGGAGAGGAATGTATTGTGTGTATCCTTACTATGGTTTTATTACATCCATATATTTCAGTTGTACGCTCAGAAACCTGAGTCGCGTTCCGCTAGTTTGATTAATCTTCTAGTTCACTTGTTGAATTACCAAGATGTAAAATCTATTCACAACAATAGCCGTTGTAGGTTGACACCACTTGCGTACAAAAAAAAAAAAACAACAACAACACTATCAACTATTTGTATTTAAACGATATTGGAATATTTCGATTACATTGAACGACGATAAATTCAACACCAATTGGCTTTAAGTGTCAAACGCATTTCTGTACCAATAATTCATTAATATGTTTAGACCAATATTTGGCTACAATTCGTTTCAGATCAATACAAAATATTGTTTGGATTTGTGGTGGAATTTGTGATTTTTTTTTTCGTTATTACGATTTGTTGGAGATTAACATCGGTAAAACAACAGGAGATTAAATATTGACTTAAAGTCTCTGTTGGTGAAGCTTCAAGGCGAATAATTAGTCGATAATTTTCCGTTCCTTTGGTATCGTTCACGAAATTCGTGAAATATTGAACGATACACCTCCTCAGAGACTCTTTATTTAAATATACCTTAATGGAAAAAAAAACTAACAATTTTATCACGATATTCGCTTTTAACGAGAAAATCAAAAAGTTGAAATCAGCTGAACAAATGCGAAAACAATCTTTTTCCCATAATGTTATCAATCAATTTCGTTCTGATGTTTTCACTTCATTCAACCAAACTTGTGGGAGTTATTGGGCCGTACTCACATTATCAAACTGTTGCTTCACGATATTATACTCAAACTTCAAATATAACGAACAAAGTTTGAGATAGAATCGAATAGATTTCCAATATGCATCTAAACGAATAGAAATAAAGTAGCCGACTGGGTCTATTCGTACTTTAACGGTGATTTCTGAGATAATTAGACCTTAGTCGGTGTACAAATTGGGTCGTTAGTAATGATAGATAGTGCATGCTGGGAAAAGAAATAAACTGATTTTCGAATGTAATAAAACAAGTATTTGTTATCAGGGAGACGGAAATGGGAAAGATTTTAGTAGAGTTGTTTGCTTTTCCGTTGTGACGCATTCCAGTGTTGTGAATAAAACATGCAAACTACTACGGACTGTCTGACTTTAGAATGAAAGGCGAAAATAGAAGACGACTAGAAGGGAAAAAGGAAGCTTTAAGCAGACTCATATTTCCCCATCTCTTAACAGCTCCATAGACGCTACGTAATATTCAAATCTAGCAAAATTCGTCGTCCTGAGAAAAATAAAGAAATGTCTTTAATTACCGGCTATTATTATTTCTTCCAAGTCGATGAAAACGGTTTCTTAAATCTTTAAATGCAGAACAGTTGAATAATCGAAGTGGTGTAAATCAACGACCACCGAAACTGATGGTGAAATCGCCTCCCTTGAGACTCTCCCATTCTCAAACAACACCAACCAGTCCCGATATAGTCTGCCTTTTGTGTGTTTCTGACGTCGTGATTGATTGAACTCAAAGTGTTGGGAATCCGTTATACGAAACCGTCCATCCATTATTTGAGATGTTTCAAGAAATAGTCACCACAAACTAAAACTTTCAAAATACCATCACCCATTTACGATACAATTATCTATCCATTTACATTTGATATCTGTCCATCAGCATGAATTCAATTCGTTTCGAAATTATAATGCGATATAAATGGCGTTTTAATGTTTGTCAGTTGGTGAATCGAAAAATTAAAGAATCCTAATGGAACCGAGAATTAATTCTCCGAGCGTAGTGAACGGGTTTGAAAGAATGGACGAGGTTTGCTTTTGTAAATCCGGTGTAGGATGGAAGGACGGCACGTCAACGACAATGGATCAATTGTTTTTAAAAGCTGCATCTGGTAAATTGAACGTGCGTCGGAAATGGAAGTTGGGGGATGAATTGTACATTGCGACAATTTATTACAAAAAAAAAATTAAAAAAAAATGAAAATTCACCATTGCTTTCTTTGTATTTCAGGTTGTGTAATGAGTTTTGATTCACATCTGCGAGGACCGTCATTTGTAATGGAACCACCACCACGATTAGAATTTTCGAATTCGAGTGGTGGATGGTTGGATTGTTCAGCATCAGGCAGTCCACAACCGTCAATCGATTGGTTGTCCGTTGATGGTACATCAGTTGGAGATGTTTCAGGAATTCGAAGAGTACTTCGGAATGGTACATTGTTCCTGCAACCGTTTGTTGCAGCCGCATATCGGCAAGATATTCATAGTACAGTTTATAGATGTGTCGCTTCCAATACAGTGGGAAGAATTATCAGTAGAGATGTGCAAGTGAGAGCAGGTAATCCAGTTGATCTTATTTTGGTTCGAAAACATGATGTGATTGAATTGTTGTTGTGTGTTGTCGTTTGAAAAACGAAAAACAGGATATACACATTGGAAAACTAAATAACATGATTTCTGGAATACCCATAAAAATCTTTTCTCTCGATCAAATCCGAAATCTAGTTATCTAAAATCTTCGACTCAGTTTATCTTGGTTCAAATTTGAACAGCGACATGATTGAAATCAAAACAAAATTGACAATAATTAAGATCTGTCTCTCCCCATTCAATTCTCTCAAGATTCTCATTCATCTTCGCATCGTTTATAGGTTTCATCACTAGATTTTTGATATGAACAAAGCCGAAAATCATTTCTGTAATGTCGCTTACATTTTTCTGTATGTATTTGTTGTTTTTTTTTTATGTATTTTTCAACTTCACCGGTCTTTTTACAAGAGTTGTAGCCATAGTAACGCCCTGTCGCTGCTTGGTGAGAATATGAAACGAAATACTCTACTTCCCCTACAATTAAGGACAAGCACCCTGCTAGAAAACTACACAAAAGAAAAGCTTTCATTTCAAATATCTTCACCCGTTAAATCCATTCGTAGATGTCACAGAAAATAAATTCCACAATAACTATCGAATTTTATTTTCAGTTGTGGCGCAATCGTTCAAAGTGGATGTGGAGGTAATTGGAGCCGCCCGGGGTTGTACGGCTGTATTAAAATGCATTGTACCACCATTTGTCAAAGACTTAGTCCGGATCATTTCATGGGTACAAGAGCCAACATTCTACATATATCCATCTCTACAAGGGGGTGAGTTGGTATTTAAAGATTATCGATTGTCGTGTAAGATTTGCTCAACATTGTTTGTACATACAAAAAAAAGCAAACGCCTCCAAAAGAGAACATTCAAAGAGATGTAAATGATAAAAAAAAAAACACCAAAGACTGAAAGTACATCGTGATTAAAAGACAGAAAAAAAATACCGCTCTGTCAAAGCAATTAGACTACTAATTTGTTTTCGAGTTCAAAGAATTTCTTCGTATTTTTTTGAAATAAAGATGCGATAATAACGTCATAATGGACTGAAATTTCTCAATTTACTTGTACCAAGCATTAAATCATTATCGGAATAATAGCGAGCCAGAAAAGCGTAATACCGAACGGAGTCTTCAAAAAAAAATTATGATTTGCTCGTAAAAGCGACGCGATATCTCTGTTGCCGTATTTCAAGATTATCAAAAGAAATTTTGAAAACTCCATATCGGATATGGAAAAGGAATCTATTACACTATCGTCTCCCCTGAGGCGTCTTTCACAACAAAGACTTCTGTCCTGTAACGAGCTTCCATATACCGATGACGTTCTCATTAAAATTTTGGATGTGAAATGTCCAAATTTGAATTTCCTTTAAACTCAATTTACATATACTTCATTTTATTAATTATCAATCGTGTTGAATTTCATTAAAATAAATGGAGTACGTTTTCATTTCAGATGGCAAATTTCATCAGTTACCCTCCGGGGAGCTACTTATACACAATTTGGAGTTCAGCGATCAGTTTCCGACTTATCGTTGCAGAACAATGCATCGACTTAGTCGGCAAGTAGTCATCAGTAGTCCTGCTAATGTCCGAATAACAGGTAACTATCTTGGCAGGTAACATGGATCAATTTCAGAGATAAGCATTATTTCTAGCTACCAAAATGGATTAATGTTAAAAATTCAAATACACTCAACCTATCTTTCTGTTTAATTCATTCCATTTGGAAGTTTGTCAAATTTATAAATGAGGCAATTTAAAATCCTCTTAAAACAAACCCTGTGTCCACAAGAGATAAAAGTTTTTTTTTATCTACTGAGAACGACAAGTGGTGCATGTTAAACATTGCCACAATCCATTCTGAAATATTGATATGCGCTTATTACATTGAAAGAGGGAGTTTGATAACTGTATGAGCTCTAAATGGGAAGTAAGACAAGCGACTATAACTGTATGTGAATAAATGATTAAAAAACACAAGATAGAATAAATTTCCTTTTCTCTAAACTTTCGTTCTGGAATTGTAGCTTTGTACTCCTATTACGGATATTTGCCTAATGAAAGCTATTCAAGTATTGGTGGAAAAGTCGAAATACATCCATCAAATACAGCCAAAATGACAAACCAACCGTCACTTTTTCTTAACCGCACCACTGTAGAATGACGAACAGATGGAACTCAATAGAGTTGAGGTTTTGTCGAATTTTTTCAACCTTTTTGTAGTTGTTCAAAGTTTCAGTGCAACACAACGGAACGACAAGAAATAAAACACAAAATTTTTGTAAATGTAATTTTTGTAAATTCACATTTCAACTTTAAATGTTCAAAGTTATATTTAGAATGAAATGAAATCAGATAACATTTAACATGATATTCGAAACATATAAAACTCCAACATTCATCCTCTTATTTATTAAATGACATATTATTTTGCATTTGTACCTTTTGAATTTTACATGGCATTTATATCTCTATTCTTCTTTCAATCGCACACAGACTATGAATAGTAAAAGCGGTCTTTTATCTTTTAAACGGAAAAGCATAAGTAATACATCAGAAATAAGGGGGAAAGATAAGCCGTGAAGAAAAATAAACGAAAATTGATATTTGTTACATTGTCAATAATACATATCGTTTCTTATAGAACATCGGGGTATTGTGGCACCACTTATGATAGAAAATTCAGGCACTGTAGCGGTAGCCCAAGATGAAGGTGCTGCTTTGATTTGTATCGCCCAGGGGTGTCCTGCACCTGAATACAGGTAAGCGATGTGATTTATTTAAAACATTATTTTTTTCGGACAAATTCCCAATGCTCTCCAGTAACCATGCCAACAACTGCGTCAGAACAACGTTAGATACATGTGTATGTGTGTCAGCGTACATATATGCACCGAATACTTTGATGCTGAAAATTAATGACATAGCTTTGTGCTCTTGCATTTTAATACTGTAATTAAAACTTCCTGTACAGACATTTGAAAAAGTCGATGGAACATTTAATAGCGTTCTTAATGCAACAATCATGAAACGATTATAACTTATAGGGGTACAGATTTATTCTCATTTTATTCATATGCGTAAATGTTGGAAAATTCGTCCATTTTGTTCAGTTCAATTTTCAATTTTCATCAATTTCGTGTTTTGATGTTCTCGAACATTAAATAACAAACCTAATTTAAATTCACACAAAATTGCTTACCAGCCAAATTTGAATACGTATTTATTCAACCGTTAATCAATTGACGAGCTTGATTAATGCAAATATATAACTGATCGATTAAAAAAATAATTGATCTGCTACTGCTTTTTTGATTCCCAAACAGATGGTATTCCCTCAACGGAATGGAACCGACATTGATAACATCAGGACAACGGATTCGTCAATTGGCGCCAGTACTTGCAATCGAAACCGTCACAACAGAAGATGGTAATTCTATCAACCAACTTTGATGATTTAAAATTAATTTATTTCAAAAAATTGACAGCTGGCCTTTACCGATGTACGGCTTCAAATGCTGGCGGTGATACTAGTGCCGAATTACGTCTAGTTGTAACAACACCACTTCATGTAGAGATCTCACCACCAGTCCTAAGTGTTCATATGGGTGGTAGTGCTGAATTTCGTTGTGTCGTATCAGCCCAAAGTGGCGGTCCACATCTTGTTACTTGGTATAAGGATGGACGACAATTACCAAGTACTGGTAGAGGATCTAGTGAGACGTTAATTGTAAATAATGTTGGTAGAGAAGATCGGGGAATGTATCAATGTATTGTGAGACGGAGTGAAGGTGATACAGCACAAGCGGCAGCTGAACTACAATTAGGGGGTAAGAATCCAATCTGTGTAACGCTTGACATACGAGATTTACAAGTTGGTTAATAGAAAGCGAAGTGATGATTTAATTAATCGAACTTTATTCGTCTCGGTCGTTCAGTAGATGGAGACAATAAAAAACGACCCGTCAATGAGAATTCGTTCCAGAAATAAATTCCGCTAATAAATCCATACTGTAATTATTGTTGTTTGAAGTATTAAATTTCATGAAATCCACACGAATCCTGCAAACTTTAAATGAACGCTACAAACAAAGGACTTAAAGCCTACACACAGAGACATAGTTACAGTCGAATTGATGATTATTTAAGTTGAAATTGCCTGAAACGCTATTTCGTGTTAGAAAATCTTGCAACGTTTTCCTCCATACCAATATTAGTCCTCAAATAAAATAAAAACACAATCCAAATAAAAAATATTTTTTCCTACATCGAACACAACAACTGAACAAAACTTCACTAATTGGAAAATCATTAAAAATAATTTCATTAGAAACTTCCACCATTTACATTAATGTTTCAAAAACGTTTTTGTTACAGACGCACCACCGATCCTTTTATACAGTTTCATAGAACAAACCCTCCAACCGGGACCGGCTGTTTCACTCAAGTGCAGCGCATCCGGGAATCCCACACCACAAATATCCTGGGCCCTTGATGGTTTCCCTTTGCCCAGTCATGGCAGGTTAGTTAACATTTTGTGAAACAGTTGGATGAACCAGAAAGTTTGTTTGAAATTTTGTGTGTGTCTGTGTATTGATCATTTCGAGAAAAACCAGGTCAAATCATAATTTTTTGTTTTTTGTATAAATTTATTCTAAAATTAATCACAATGCAATCAATAATAATAGAGAACTGGGAAAACAGCTCTTTACAAAATTACAAGCAAAATTTCAACTGGAGAATTCTGAATTCTAGAATATGTAGTGTTTAATGATTACGTACGGTAGGAAAGCCCTAAAGCACAAATTCTACATTAACTTTCCCATATGAAGTTGTATGTTTTCATTACATTTAAACAGTGGGATTTGTCCTTATTGGAGCATACACCAAAGTTTCATTAATAAAAAGTTATTTCCCACCGAAATACTCAGGACCATATGTTTCAATTACTGCGATAATCCTCTTAGCAAAAAAAAAAAAAAACAACCGATATAATGCTAATCGTTATGGTGCAGTTATAGTGCGTCTTCACTATATATCTTTACGCATCTTTTTCAAGCAAAAAACATGTTGCAGAAAGAGAGGTTCCTTAGTTGAAACGTTAACACTAACGAAATGATTATTTTTCACTTACGTAGATTTGTGATTGGGCAATACGTTACTGTACACGGCGATGTGATCAGTCACGTGAATATAAGCCATGTGATGGTGGAAGATGGTGGTGAATACACTTGTACGGCTGAAAATCGTGCTGGTAAAACATCACATTCCGCCCGTTTAAACGTTTATGGTAAGTTAATTATTAACAAATAATATTTACATAAAATTAATTAATTCTCAATGTAAATACTTAATATTTAATAAGAATCATATGGTTAATTGTTATTATGGAAATGTTTATGCAATAATCTAAGAGCTTACTGACATTATGATCTAATGCATTCAAAATATTTGATGGATCGATGTTTGTACATTTCTGGATTAAAGTGGGTCATAACTATCCCAATTCATCATCATCAACAAGAACAACAACAGCACAAGATCATAACTTGATATAGGACTTGAAATTAGGAAAATAACGTCAATGTGATATTTTATCTGCATGGAGGGAGGAAAAACGTAAACACACACACACACACACATCCATACACATATTGTATGACAAATGATGGTCGTTATTTACTCGCAACATTCATTGAAGTACAATAAACTACAATAAAGACGCGAAAACACTATACCTACGGCTCAGATATCATCAGATTAAAATGATATGAAATATACAATGTCGTCTAGCAAAAAAAACATAATCACTTATCTTTCTTTTATATAAATCCAGTCTCTTTGTATTCCCACAGGAATGCCCTATATCAGGTTGATTCCAAAAGTAACAGCAGTAGCCGGGGAGACATTGCAGTTAAAATGTCCAGTAGCTGGATATCCGATCGAAGAGATCCACTGGGAACGTGGTGGCAGAGAATTACCAGACGACTTGAGACAAAAGGTGTTATCTGATGGAACTTTAGTTATCAATCCTGTTGAGAAAAAAGCCGATTCTGGCGTATACACTTGTTGGGCACGTAACAAACAAGGCCATAGTGCTAGAAGAAGTGGCGAAGTTACTGTTATAGGTCAGTCTATTTACACATTTATATATTGTTGATTTTTAATCAATAAATAAGGCAGCTTTTACAAGTAATTTAATTTAAATATTTGATAACCTGTCGACTGTTAATACAGTTGGATCCGAATATAACATTTGATTCGTTAATAAAACAAATTATTAATTAACTGAAAGTTGAAAATTTCATTTATTTCGAACAAATTACATATCATTTAATTGAATCTCGGCAATGTGATTGATTGTCTGACAGTCGGCATGTTGTAGTCACAATTCCAGAATTGAAATGGGTGAACTTGGTGATTAATATTGTTAGATTTTGCAGCTTAAGAAGGTTTTTAGATGGACGTACTGATGGACCAGTTGGCGTTGGCACTTTGTCGGATCATTTTGATAATTTATTTGGTTGATGAATGTCTTATTGCAGTTCCCCCTAAGGTTAGTCCTTTCTACGCCGAAGATACATTACACGTCGGCGATCGGGCCAGTTTAACCTGTTCAGTGACCAAGGGTGATCTTCCTTTAACTATTTCTTGGCATAAAGACGGTCGGGTGATTGAACCAGCTCAAATGGTATCCATCACCCAGGTGGATCAATTTACTAGCATTCTAGTAATAGAGAGTCTATCACCGGAACATAATGGCAACTATTCTTGTGTGGTGCGCAATTTGGCAGCTGAGGTATCCCATACGCACCAATTAGTGGTGAATGGTAATTTGGTACGCCGTGTCGTACCGTTTATTATTTTTTTAGTCTATATTCTACTTCTATCTCTGATGTTTGTTTCTCTTCTCTCTCTCAGTTCCTCCTATTATTGAGCCCTTTTCCTTCCAAGACGGACTATCAGAGGGCATGAGAACCCGTACCGTGTGCGGCGTGAGTTCTGGGGACCCGCCGCTGGTGGTCTCCTGGCTCAAGGACGGGCAACCGCTGACGCCTTCACTTGGCGTCAACGTGTCGGCCCTTGACCCCTATTCTAGTCTCCTCAGCATTTCTAGCCTTGATTCACGACATTCTGGCGACTTCACTTGTGTAGCCAGCAATCCGGCGGCCGAGGTCAGGTACACGGCCAAGCTACAGGTCAAAGGTAACACAACCCAGCCTGTTTCCTTCCTGTCACACCCCTATCCAAATACACCATCCGTTGCTTTGGCACATGCGTCAACTGGACCTCCCAGGTCAAGGTACTGTTGCACCTTCTTTTGTTCTTCTTATCACTTTCACTATGTAGAAATTGTTGATGTTTGTAAGAATATTTGTCACAAAGCCATTTCTCCTCTGTATATACCTACACCAGAAACACAGAACAAAAACTGTAAAAATCTAATAAAGGTAAATCAAAGAGAAGAAATGACTTCTAGAGCATGTTATTTTTCTTTTAATAGAAAATGAACTGTTGTTAGTTTTTTTGGTCGAGCCAAAGGGTTCAACCGCTTAAGATGTACACATCACCGCCACGTTATTATTAAGAAGATATGATTTTAAAGAATCCCCTCACAAGTACTTGCTTATTGCAGCAAAAAACCAGTATCAGTAGCCACCCTCCTAACAACCGTGTAGAGTGTGGTCGATGTTTCCACCTACGGCACAATTGCAAATAAATCTATGTTTTCTACCTAAACACATTTAAAACTAAGTATTTATATGTTGTATTGGGATTGTTCCAGTACCACCAAGATGGCTAGTTGAGCCAAATGATGTTAGTGTTGAACGTAATCGGCACGTTTCGATACACTGCCAAGCTCAGGGAGTCCCTACTCCGACGGTCATCTGGAAGAAAGCCACAGGTCTCTCCTAATTCATTATTTTGTCACGTAGATAGATAGAGCGTGGCTGTAACAAACGCAGTCGTAATTCGCTCGCGTGCTACGCCGCTAGACCAATTCAGAATACAAACATCCAATTTTTGTTACAATCACTAAAATAAGAAATTGCTAAACTATTTGATTTTAAATATTCCAGTATTCAATATAAGTTTAATAAATATGTGATAACATAGGATATCCAACCTGATTTCCATATCTGTGTTCGTTTAGCTAGTAAGTCGGGAGACTATGAGGAGGTGCGGGACCATATGTATACGAAACTATTAGGAAATGGAACACTACTCCTCCAGCATGTCAAGGAGGATCGTGAGGGTTATTACTTATGCCAAGCAGAGAACGGCATCGGGACCGGAATCGGTAAAGTCATTCAACTACGAGTCAATTGTACGCTATTCAGTCAACACCATCAACATATAACTAAACATGAATTGTAATTACAGCTTCACCTTATTTCTCAGCACCCTCAAGACTTGTGACTGTTAAAAAAGGTGACACTGCCACTCTTCATTGTGATGTCAACGGTGATAAACCTATTAATGTTATCTGGTTAAGAGGTGGTAAAAATGAATTAAACCCATCAACAAATTATCGTGTACATGTAAAACAAGATGTTACCCCCGATGGTGTAGCAGCTGAATTGCAAATAATTAATGCTGAAGCAGCTGATAGTGGTGCATATTTTTGTCAAGCGAGTAATATGTATGGTAGAGATCAACAATTAGTTCAATTATTAGTACAGGAACCACCGATGAGTCCGCAAAATCTCGAAGCTGCAATGATAAGTAGTCGTTCAGTTAATATTAAATGGCAACATAAAAGCACTGATTCGAATGAAGTATTCAAATTCATTGTTGAATATCGAGAAATCGATAGTAATTCATTGTAAAATTCCACCAAATTTGAATTTTATTGAGAAAAATCTTTCAGGAAACTGGCATCAAATTGAATTAACTGAATCACCGCTACCATATGCTGCTTTAATTGAAGATTTAAAACCGGCAACAAAATATACATTTAGAGTAATAGCAGAAGGTCCAGCTGGAAAGAGTTCACCAAGTGCCGAATTGGTTATGAAGACTGAACCACAACGACCTGCAGGACCACCATTAAATTTGGCTGTTAGATCGATATCATCAACTGAATTCATAGTTACGTGGACACCACCATTGCTCGAATTACGTCATGGTGAAATTCAGGGATTTAATGTTGGCTACCGTACAGTCAATATGGGCGCATTTAATTTCACAACTGTAACTGGCGATGGTGAGGATGGTGGTGAATTGTTATTAGGTGGTCTGGCAAAGTATACTAGATACACGATTGTGGTCCAAGCTTTTAATGAAGTTGGTGCAGGACCACTATCCGAACCTGTTACAGCACAAACAATGGAAGATGGTGAGCAATAAATAGACAACCCAATCTCGATTCTAGATAATATTATTTCTAGTGCCAAGTATGCCACCAGAAGATGTACGCTGTGCGGCACTAACATCACAATCGTTACAAGTTAGTTGGCAACCACCACCAACTGAACATTGTAATGGTCTTTTACAGGGATACAAACTCAATTACGAGCCGGTCCTTGATGATAACTGGCGAGGTAAAGGCAACAAGATACAATTTCAAACAAACAAACAACAATATAACGTTCTTTCTAGGTAACGATAAAATGGAAACAAGGAAAACAACAGCTCTAACGACCGTAATCACCGGATTGAAAAAGTTTACCAACTATAGTCTTCAAGTATTAGCATTTACAAAAGTTGGAGATGGTGTGCTCACTAATCCGTCTTATTGTCAAACTGAAGAAGATGGTGAGTTTGTATTATTTACAAAATATTTGTTTTATCTAACTGTATTGAAACACTGACATTATCTCTATATAATTTGTTGAAGTTTGTATCTACTACTGTTTGATATTGTTTTTAGTGCCAGGCCCGCCGGCTGATATTAAAGTTGTAGTTAGTTCACCACAATCTCTGAAACTTTCCTGGCTACCGCCTTTAGAGCCAAATGGAATAATAACTAAATACACACTGTACAAACGTAGTACAAACGGAATGGAAGAATTGGATAATAAAAAACAAACCATCTCGAGTCAACATACCAGTTATGAAGTTAAAAATGTCCAGTCACATATTGAATACCAATTTTGGTTAACAGCATCTACACGCATTGGAGAAGGACAAAGTTCTAAAGTTGTCTCACAAGTAGCATCAACACGAGGTAATTTAATTTCCATATTACATAACTTACCATCGATTAGTATCATTATTACCTTTTTTCAGTACCGGCAAAAATTATTTCGTTCGGTGGTAGAGTTGTACGACCATGGCGTAGTGCTATATCATTTTCATGTGAATCAGTCGGTGGACCTCGGCGTGAATGGTTGAAAGGTGAACAAATCCTACGCGGTGGTGCTAATCATAATCAACAATTACTCGATACTGGTGAATTGATTTTATCGAATTTACAACAATCGGATTCGGGCAATTATACATGTCAAGTGGATAATGGGCAAGGTTCAGATCGAATCACTTACACATTACTAGTTCAAGTACCTCCGGCCGCTCCAGTTTTATATGTCACAAGTGCCACTAGTAGCAGTGTATTACTTCATTGGAAAGCTGGGACGAATGGAGGTGCTCCTATTAGTGGATTTACGTTGAATTATCGGAAAGAACATGGGAATTTGGATGAAGTGCACTTGTCTCGGCATGCTACGAGTTATGAATTGAAGGTAACGCATTATGGTTTTCTATATTTGTCAATTAACTATTGTTAACTAATTCTATCTTTAGAGTCTTTCTTGTGGCACTACATATCATTTGTATTTAACTGCTCATAATAAAATCGGAAGTTCACCAGCAAGTCATCCATTGCAAGCTCGAACACAAGGACATCCGCCTGGTGTTCCGGCTGCAGCTGCATTTATTTCACCAAATTCTACATCAGTAACACTTAGACTACACGTTTGGCCAGACAACGGATGCCCAATTTTATATTTTATTCTTCAATATAGAAAAGCAACAGATTCACAGTGGACTCTAGTATCGAATGCTCTGAAACCGCAAAGAAAGACCTCCATTACCGGTTTGACACCAGCAAATCAATATATTGTAAAATTAGAAGCCCATAATATTGCTGGATTTTCATCAGAAGAATTTGCTTTTATTACTTTAACGAAAGATGGAGATATACCACCACCTGATTTAATTACACAAGGGGGCAATCGCACCCCATTCTATGCCGATATTAAAATTGTTGTTCCATTATCAACATTAATTTTAGCTGTAATTGCTTCTATTACTGGAGCTGTAATTTGCCTCAAGCATCGTAAGTAATTTATTTTTTACCACCCCAGAAAAAATAAAGTCCAATCGATTTTTTTCGTAGGACAAAACGAAGCTGCCAAAGAACAATTAGATAATCAACAGAATGCTGAAGCACAAAGAGAACGCTATTACGCAACAATACACAAAGTAGCATTACAAGCAGGGGAGAAAATTCCAGGTAGATTTTAGAATAATTTGTTTTTTTTCTGTGAATAAATTGTTCATTTCAGAAACTTCCGAAGACATATCACCATATGCAACATTTCAATTATCTGAACCTAGTACATTACCTCAGAATACAATGTTGCATAGTTTCATGTATCATGAACATCCGATGACGGAGGGTTGTGCATCACCACCGCCAGCATCATCATCAGTTCAACGAAACTCACCATATTACAATATCGTATGTGAAATTGCGTAAAAAATAAGAGAAAAACTTGATTTATTCTGTCAATAATTACGATTTTAGCAAAAATATCAAAGTACAAAAAGTCACGGACGTCGTCGTGCCCGTAAAAACGATGTAGACAGCGAAGAGAGCGAATCCGATCCGGAACAATTAACATCAAGTCGCACCGAATCATCTAATCAACTCGATATGAAACTTAAACATAGTAAGTGTGAGTAAAAATGATCTAAAAACATGGAATTTGTTGATAAATAAAGTTTCTATAACAGATTTCGTATATCATGGTGGCCAATCGAGTACATCATCTGATCTATCACCAATGTCCGAACAGAAATCATTGCCTAGACGAAATCGTTCTAGATATATGAATGCAAAAGAATTACACCATTCGGTTTTGACAAAAGACAACCTGGCTCGCAGGTGGCTAGCACAAGGTCGTAATGCACCATCACAACAACGCCAAATGACACCACATTTATCTGTTGCTGAGACGGCATTTAGTGAAACAAGACAACCACCGCCACCACCACCACCCGAACAAGGTACACCGGATCGTCCGGAATTAAGTGAAGCTGAATGCGATATTGATACATTGAAAAAGCTCAAATTAGGTTTGAGATCGTCATTATGGGCTAGACCGAATGGTGGCGGTGGTGGTGGTGGTAATGGTGGTACTGGACCACAATCAGATTATTCAATTGCTGTTTAAAACAATTTTAAACGAATAATTAACAAATCAAAAAAAATTATCATTATGAAATTTTATACAAAATTTTAGTAATTATTAAGTTTGGAATCATTTATGAGAATTTTCGAAGTTTTATATTTTTTAATTAATTAATTATTCATAGTTGAAGATTTCTCTTCCAAAAGTTAATGTGCCACAGAAATCAATTACTGTCTAAATAAATAAATAATAATAATAATAATAATGATAATAATTATAATAATAAACAAATTGAAAAATCAAAAAATCCCCTTCCCAATGACTGTAAAACGAAAACATGTATAATAATAGTTTAACTTGATAATAAATTTATTGTAAACTGATCAAGTTGTTTATAGAAAAAAAAATAATAATGGAATGGCCGATATAATCTACAAATATTGCACATTTTTTTTTTTAAAAGAACTGACACTATGGCAAGAGTATTAAAAGTAAAACACACAACAAATAACAAATAAAACAATAATAAATTTCAAAAATTTTGAGTAGAAAGTAATGATTCGTATTTTTTACATTCGATACTTAATTGTCGTACAGCACCAACATATTTCCTTTGTTGTTCTATCAATATTTGTAAAGTTGAACTTAAACGATCACGTTTCTTCTTCTCTTCAGTCAATTTCTTTTCAAATTTGATTTTCGATTGTTTGACACCATCAACAATTGTTTGAAATTGTTTCAAAAATTCATCTTTTCCACTATTCGATAACATTGCCCTAAAATTCGATAAAAGCTTCAAATTTCATAATTTTACACAAACAAATTCAAAACTTACTCAGGATAACTGTCCGATATTGAATTTAATAACGATAATTCTTTTTGCATATAAAGTTTTGTGTCATGTAAAGTATTGTATAACGTGTAGTATTGTTTGGTCTCTTTATGTTTTGCGGATACTGAAAATATTAATTTTGCAACAACAAAACAACACAAATAAAAACGAATAAAACCTTGATTGTATAATTCTAAGAATCTTCTTTGGTATTGTGCTAATTCCGGTCGATTCGGAATATCATCTAAATGCCGTTGTAAAGCTGATACTATTCGATTCTTTTTAGCGACTTGTAAACGAATCGTTTTCACTTTTTCGGTGATTTCATCTAATTCTTGATTAAAAACGGTATGATCGTCGATAGGAGTTTGTGCTTTTTTCGTTTCTCTAAAAACAACAAATTATAATCGTAATATAAGGATTTATAATAAAATCTACTCGATTAAATTCTGTAAACGTGTTAGCTCCTTTTTACAATAATCTTTAAACTGGATCTCTTGATTACGTAGATTATCATTTAATAAAACTAATTCTTCAATTTCTTTAATGTTACTAAAAAAAAAAAACAAATATCAATTCTATTGTTTATAATTTGTTTTGTGGTAGAATTTTACTCAAAATCTCCAGTTTCAGTCTGTTCTAATTCTTTTAAACGTACATCAGCCTCTTGTTGTTTCAGTCTTATTTCATCCAGTTCTATTGAATTATCATTTAAAACTTTTACAATTGAATCATTTTCAGTTTCAAGTTGAATACAACGTTCTGTTAATGCTTTAATTTGTTGTTCGATCAGTAAAATTTGTTTATCTTCTTTCGATTTCACACCACCATCCTTAAATTCTAATTGTAGTGAAGCGTAATGTTTCGACAAATTCTTAAGATCCTCTTCACTCAATTCATCATAATCGAAAATCACCTATAAACATTTTTACAAAAAAACAAATTAACATAGAGCTATTAGGAACTCGCCCCAAAAGCAGTGGCGGACCGGCAAGATTAAACATAATAGCTGACGTGTGGAAAAATACGTATAGTGTAAACACGCTAATAAGAATCTCTTTCGAGATGAAATGCGGACTTAACAGAAAGTAATGGACTTAAAATTAAATGATCACTTTACAGTTACTGCTGGGCTGTTTGCTTTCTGACAACCACTATTTTGAGGCCGAGGCCGCCACTGTGCACCATCGCCAATAACTCACCTCTTGATTTACAGGTAAATTAGTTAAAAATTGTTGAATTTGTTGCTAAAATAAAGAAAGCAAACAAAATTTAAAATAAAAACAACAAAACATGCGATAAAAAGCAAATAAAAAACAAAAACAATCATTTATTTACAAAATACTCCAATACCTCTTCAGTTTTCTGTTTCTGTAATGATTGTTCTTCATTCGTCTGTGATGTTTGTAAACTTTTATGTCCATATTCTAATAATGTAATTTGTACACGTTGAGATAGATCCGATGGTGGTGCATTCTTTCTTTTAAAACAACGTCTCGGTCGATACGTTTCACGTACAGTATTGACATTTTTCAAAATCTTCGCTTGTACTTCTAATTGTTTCGCATCAATACCGAATTGTTTATTAAACTGATTAACAGCATAGGATTGTACAAATTTAGATTGTTGTTGTCGGAATTCCATTGAAGTTTTAACAAGCCACTAAAATCGTATTTTAAACATAAATGTTTTGAGAGATTTGTAGAAAATCAAATTTATACTTGTATCACTGGGAATATATGGATGAAATCTAAGCCTTGAATTTGGTGTGGTTCGATCTGATGTGGACATTTCATTTTCGGTAGAACAGCAACAATCTTCTCTGTCAGTGCTCTATAAATGATTTTAATGAGATAAATGTTGGGGAATTTCAAATAATTCATACATTTTCTGTCCGATTGTTGAATTCTCTTGAAATAGTAGATCTACATCCACATCAATATTACATGATTCCATACACCAAGTCATACCGCCTACCACTTTATCAAATGGTGATAAACCTTTGATACGTGCCCGGAAATAACCAGCCGCTACTAATAAATCGATAATCTCTTGTAATTTAATCGATTGTTCCTCATCTTCACGTATATCTACCTGTAGTTGTAGATTAATTAGAAATTCATTAAAAAATAACGGTGTTTTTGTTATAGTTAATATACCTCAGTTTCTTGACTGTTTGTTTGGGTTATTTGTAATTTTTTAGCACGTTTAAATTTTTGGAAAACTTCTTGATTTATATTTGCCATTATTTAAACATTCTAAAAATTATTTATTATTAATTAATTACGGAAAAATTAAATAAAACACGAAAATCAAACCAAAATAACCTAGAAATTGGAAATACCAGTGACAGCTGGTAAGATTACGCCATCTCTTGATCAGGGGATGCAATCGTGCTGAATAATCTAGGGACATTTTGTACTAGTTGTACTGAAACCTTTAGAAATAAAATCCACTAAATCAACAGACAATTAAAGGCGCGAAAATTCAAATTAAATAAAACATTTTTCTACAATGAAGATTTTACTGAACATCAAATAAAAAAATATAATTTCAAAAACAATATGTAAAAATATAACATAAACATAAGCAATATATACTAGAAAGCTAAGAAAAAACTATTAATTAACCAACTCAAAACTTTGTTTGTTTGTTCCTCCCATAATTTCTTTGATAATGGAATACCATCACTAATATTTTGCTTAGCAGCCAAAATATTGGACAATATCTTTAATTTATTGATTTTTGTAAAACATTATTAGATTTGAAGATGAGGTGATGATGTGGTGAAAAGTTTATG
>JAZBGY010000869.1:0-36756 GCA_037414755.1 Lydus trimaculatus | reverse complement strand
TAAAGAGAAACGCAACTATAAATGTGAATTATGTCCATCAACATTCTTACAACCCGAATATTTACGAAGACATATCAAAAGCCAACATAGTGATGATCGTAGGAAATATACTTGTGATTTGTGTGCAAAAGAATATCTAACACCATCTGGTTATAAAGCACATAAAGAGACTCATGCGGGTGTTAAATCATATGAATGTGTCACTTGTGGAAAGAAATTTGTGCAAAAGTTTGTTTTACAAATCCATATGAGGACACATACTGGTGAAAAACCGTATGTTTGTAGTACTTGTGGTAAAGCATTTTCGCACAGTAGTGGATTGAGAATACATTCACGGACACATAGTGCTGAAAAACTATACAAATGTAGTATTTGTAATAAATCATTATTTAGTAAATATACTCTTAAACACCATATGGAAAAGAAGCACCAGAAAGTGTAGAAATTTCCACATTTCTGTAAATTTTATTAGAATAAAAATCTTGTACGTTACGAATCTGTTTTATTTATTTTATTTTATGGTCAAAATTGAATAAAATGCGTTTTTAATATTAAAATCGATTTTTAGGAATCAAATATTGGATGCAACTCGATGTGCTGAGTGTTCCAAACACTTCCAAACTAAATGTTCATTAGAGACACACTTATTGTCTGTTCATAAGGAAAATCGACCATTTTCATGTGATATTTGCAAGAAAAACTTTAAACAAAAAATCCATCTACAAGTACACCAAACCACACAACATAGTGATACAACATACGAATGTAATATTTGTGCGAAACGACTTAAGACTGCTTATAGTTTAACACTTCATCAACGGCGCCATTTAAAAAATTATCAAATCAATTGTAAACTTTGTGGTAAAGGTTTCGTATCGAATAGTGAATATAGACAACATATGGATGCTCAACATAGCGGACAACATCTTTGTAATGTTTGTAGTAAATCGTTTTATGATCGATATGGATTATTGAAGCATATGAAACGACATGTAGGGAATTATAAAGAGAAACGTGATTTTAAATGTGAATATTGTACGAAAACATTTATACAATTATTCCATTTGAAAAAACACGTCCGTAGAATGCACAATGATAATCGACAGAAGTATGTGTGTGATTTGTGTGGCAAAGAAATCACAACACTTACCGGTTTGAAACAACACAAATTGACACATACAGGTGTGAAACCATTTGAATGTGGTACATGTGGGAAGAAATTTTTGAAAAAACAAACTTTAAAAAATCATGTACGGGTTACATACAGGTGAAACACCATTTGCTTGTAAGATTTGCGAGAAGAAGTTCTCACAATATGGTCCATTGTTAGTACATCAACGTACACATACTGGTGAGAAACCGTACATTTGTAACATATGTGATGAGAAATTCATTAGTAAACAAGCATGTGATTATCATCAGAAGAAGAAACATCTAAAAGTGTAGAATTTCCAGATTGGCTATCTTTGATTCAAATTGTAGCAATTGTAATTTTAAATCTCATATTTTGGTTTGTAGGAGATTTGACAAAAATTAATAAAAACATATATTTCCATTGTTTTTATCTTTGTTTAAATAGAATTAAAAGTGGGCTTATTGTGCAATAAAATGTTTTATTGCACACAACTACCGGACATTCACTCTATTCTGTTTTCTGATTGATAAAATTATTCGGTATATCGCATCGGTGATAAGCACACATTTTTCATTTGTTTTATATAAATTTTAACATACAATTCATTTTCAGGAAGGACAACCTCTCATATCAGTGCCCTGTGTGCCATAAATTTTTGACCAACAATTCCAATTTGAAAGCACATCTATCAGCTGTCCATGAAGAAAGTCGACCATATTCTTGTGGTGTTTGCAATAAATGTTTCAAACAAAAAAGCCATTTACAACGACATGAAACTACCCAACATACTGATCAAATATATGAATGTGATATTTGCCATAAACAATTGAAAACATCTTACACTTTAATGACACATAAACGACGTCATTTGAAGAAACCTGGAAGCCATCTGTGTAATTTTTGTGGTCGTTTGTTTTTTGATCGTTATTGTTATGTAAGACATTTAGCATTACATGAGGCGAATTATAAAGAGAAACGCAACTATAAATGTGAATTATGTCCATCAACATTCTTACAACCCGAATATTTAAAAAGACATATGAAAAACCAACATGGTGATGATCGTAAGAAATATACGTGTGATTTGTGTGCAAAAGAATATCTAACATCGACTGGTTATAAAGCACATAAAGAGACTCATACGGGTGTTAAATCATATGAATGTGTCACTTGTGGAAAGAAATTTATGCAAAAGTTTGTTTTACAAATCCATCTGAGGACACATACTGGTGAAAAACCGTATGTTTGTAGTACCTGTGGTAAAGCATTTTCACACAGTAGTGGATTGAGATTACATTCACGGGCACATAGTGCTGAAGAACCATACAAATGTAGCATTTGTAATAAATCATTATATAGTAAAAGTACTCTTAAACGCCATATGGAAAAGAAGCACCAGAAAGTGTAGAAATTTTCACATTTCTGTAAATTTTACTAGAATAAAAATCTTGTACGTTACGAATCTGTTTTATTTATTTTATTTTATGGTCAAAATTGAATAAAATGCGTTTTTAATATTAAAATCGATTTTCAGGAATCAAATATTGGATGCAACTCGATGTGCTGAGTGTTTCAAACACTTCAAAACTAAACGTTCATTAAAGACACACTTATTGTCTGTTCATAAGGAAAATCGACCATTTTCATGTGATATTTGCAAGAAAAACTTTAAACAAAAAATCCATCTGCAAGTACACCAAACCACCCAACATAGTGACAGAACATACGAATGTAATATTTGTGCGAAACGACTTAAGACTGCTTATAGTTTAACACTTCATCAACGGCGCCATTTAAAAAATTATCAAATCAATTGTAAACTTTGTGGTAAAGGTTTTGTATCTAATAGTGAATATAGACAACATATGGATGCTCAACATAGCGGACAACATCTTTGTAATATTTGTAGTAAATCGTTTTATGATCGATATGGATTATTGAGGCATATGAAACGACATGCAGAGAATTATAAAGAGAAACGTAACTATAAATGTGATTTTTGCCCAAAATCATTTCTACAAATGGAATATTTAAAGAATCATATAAAACGGAATCATAATGATAACCGACAAACGTATATTTGTGATTTTTGTGGAAAAGAATTGAGGACATTCAAAGGCTTTAAAGAGCATCGAGATACACATTTGGGTGTGAAATTATTTGAATGTACAACGTGTGGAAAGAAATTTGTTAAAAAAGAAGTATTAGTAATTCATATGAGAACGCATACGGGTGCAAAACCATATGTTTGTGGTGTTTGCGGAAAAACATTTTCACAACGCAGTCCATTAACCATACATTTACGGAAACACAACGGTGAAAAACCATACAAATGTAGTATTTGTGATGAGAAATTCATTAGTAAGCATACTCTTGATTATCATTTAGAGAAGAAACATCAAAAATTGTAGATATTTGAGTTTTTATTCGAATAATAAAAGTTACCTACTAAGAATTTGCGTTATTATTTTATTCCGTTGACTATAATAAACCGCTCCGTTTTTAATATTTCAATTAATTTTCAGGGATCCAGTATGGGATATTAATTCTACTCAATGTCCTGAATGTTACAAGTACTTCAAAACGAAACGATCGTTAAAAGTGCATTTATTGTATGTTCATTCGGAGAATCGACCATATACATGTGATATTTGTAATAAAAGTTTCAAACGAAAAATCATATTAACAGTACACCAAAGGACACAACATAGTGGTACAAAGTTTGAATGTGATATTTGTCAAATGCAGCTTAAAACTGCTTATAGTTTAACAGTACATCAACGACGCCATTTAAAAGATTATCATATCAATTGTCAAATTTGTGGTAAAGGTTTTGTTAGAAACAGTGAATACAAACAGCATATGGATGCTCTCCATAGTGACAAACATCTGTGTAATATTTGTGATAAATCATTTTATGATCGATATGGGTTATTAAGGCATATGAAACGACATAAGAATATTTATTGAAAGAAACAAAACTACGAGTTTCGTACGAAAACATTTCTGTATCTATGTCAGTGATGTATTACGTATGGAAAGAAATTTGTTAAAATTGCGGTTTGTGAGAGAACGTTCCATTTACGCAAACATAATAGCGAAATACCATAAAAATGCAGCATTTATTATTGAGAAATACATCGTAAATTATAATTTTGTTAGAATAAAGGCACATTTTCTCATTATCCGTTGGTTTTCTTTTTTCTTTATAATAAATTTAATAAAATCTGTCTTTTTAACATCTCATTTGATTCTTGATTTTCAGGAAACACACATCAAATATGAATTCAACTCAATGTCCTATATGTTCAAAAGAATTCAAAACTAAACGCGTAATGAAGATGCATTTAGGTCGTGTTCATATAGAAGAGCGACGATACTCTTGTGATATTTGCAACAAATCGTTCAAACTAAAATACCAGTTGACAGCACATTATAAAATACATAATAATACTGGTAAATTTGAGTGTGATATATGCCAAAAAAAAATTACCACTGCTTATAGTTTAAAAGAGCACAAACGCCGTCATTTGAAGGATTATCAATACAGTTGTAAAATTTGTGGAAAACGTTTTGTATCAAATGGTGATTATAAACAACATATGGATGGTCAGCATAATAAGAGACATCTTTGTTATATTTGTGGAAAACCATCATATGATGGACATGAATTATCAAGACATATAAAACGACACGAAGAGAACTATAGGAAAAATCGTGATTTCAAATGTGAATTTTGTACGAAGACATTTTTGCAACAATATTATTTAAGACAACACGTCTTAAAAATGCACAATGGTGATCGTCAAAAATACATATGTGACGTGTGTGGTAAAGAATTAACATCTGCTCACAGTTTAAAACATCATAAGGATAATCATTTGGGTGTAAAATCGATTGAATGTGGTGTATGTAAAAAAACATTTGGTAAAAGAAGCACTTTAGTAATTCATATGCGTACTCATACTGGTGAAAAACCACACGTTTGTAACATTTGTGGAAAAGCATTTTCACAACGTACACCATTAACAATACATTTACGTACACATACAGGTGAAAAACCATACAGCTGTAATGTTTGTAAAGAAAAATTTATTAACAAAAGCTCTCTCGACTATCATTTGAAAAAGAAACATCAAAAATTGTAACTTTTTATTTGAAATAAAGAAATATTTCTTAACTTAACATTCGTTTTTCTTCTTATTTAATTTTTTGTCTTTTAGAATAAAGAAAATCCGTTTTTAACATCTCTGTTGCTTTTCAGGAAACACACATTGAATATGAACACAACTCAATGTCCTGAATGTTCAAAAGAATTCAAGACTGTATTTACAATGAAAAGACATTTATCTCATGTTCATGGTGAAGATCGGTCATACTTTTGTGATATTTGCACGAAATCATTTAGAAATATAGACTATTTGAGAAAACATAAGAAGAACCATGAAAACAACAAAACAAAATTTGAGTGTGACATTTGCCAAAAAACGCTTGGCTCAGCTTTCAGTCTAAAGCAGCATAAACGCCGTCATTTAAAAGATTATCAATACAATTGTCAAATTTGTGGTAAACGTTTCATAACAAATAGTGACTACAAACACCATATGGATTCTCGACATAACAATAGATATCTTTGTAATGTTTGTGGTAAAGCATCATCTGATAAACATAGATTGTTAAGACATATGAAACGACACGAAGAGAACTATACGAAAAATCGTAATTTCAAATGTGAATTTTGTACGAAAACATTTTTGCAACAATATCATTTAAGACAGCACGTGTTACAAATGCACAGTGGTGATCGTCAGAAATACATATGTGACGTATGTGGTAAAGAATTTACATCGGCTCAAAGCTTAAATTACCACAGAGACAATCATTTGGGTGTTAAATCGATTGAATGTGGTGTATGTGCAAAAACGTTCGGTAAAAGAAGCACTTTAGTACATCATATGCGTACCCATACTGGTGAAAAACCGTATGTTTGTAATATTTGTGAAAAAGCATTTGCACAACCTACACCACTAAAAGTACATTTACGGACACATACAGGTGAAAAACCGTACAATTGTTCGATTTGTAAAAAAAATTTCACTAACAAAAGTTCTCTCGACCGTCATTTGAAGAAGATACATCAAAAATTGTAAATTTTATTTGAAATAAAGAAATATTTCTTAATTTAACATTCGTTTTTCTTCATGTTTATATTTTTGTCATTTACAATAAAGAAAATCCGCTTTTAACATGTCCGTTGCTTTTCAGGGAACACACATTGAATATGAACACAACTCAATGTCCTGAATGTTCAAAAGAATTCAAGACTGTATTTACAATGAAAAGACATTTATCTCATGTTCATGGTGGAGATCAGTCATACTTTTGTGATATTTGCACGAAATCATTTAAAAAAATAGACTATTTGAGAAAACATAAGAAGAACCATGAAAACAACAAAACAAAATTTGAGTGTGACATTTGCCAAAAAGGGCTTGGCTCAGCTTTCAGTCTAAGACAGCATAAACGCCGTCATTTAAAAGATTATCAATACAATTGTCAAATTTGTGGTAAACGTTTTGTAACAAATAGTGAATACAAACACCATATGGATTCTCGACATAACAATAGATATCTTTGTAATGTTTGTGGTAAAGCATCATCTGGTAAATATAGGTTGTTAAGACATCTGAAACGACACGAAAAGAACTATACAGAAAATCGTGATTTCAAATGTGAATTTTGTACGAAAACATTTTTGCAACAATATCATTTAAGACAGCACGTGTTACAAATACACAATGGTGATCGTCAGAAATACATATGTGACGTATGTGGTGAAGAATTTACATCGGGTCATAGTTTAAAATATCACAGAGGCAATCATTTGGGTGTTAAATCGATTGAATGTGGTGTATGTGCAAAAACGTTCGGTAAAAGAAGCACTTTAGTACATCATATACGTACCCATACTGGTGAAAAACCACACGTTTGTAACATTTGTGGAAACGCATTTGCACAATCTACGTCATTAAAAGTACATATGCGGAGACATACAGGAGAAAAACCGTACAGTTGTTCGATTTGTAAAAAAAAATTTACCAGGAAAGGCTCTCTCGACCGTCATTTGAAAAAGATACATCAAAAATTGTAGATTTTTATTAGAAATAAAGAAATATTTCTGAACTAAACATTCGTTTTCTTTTTTTCTCCTTTAATTTTTTGTCATTTAGAATAAAGAAAATCCGTTTTTAACATCTCTGTTGCTTTTCAGGAAACAAATACCAAATATGAACACAACTCAATGTCCTGAATGTTCAAAAGATTTCAAAACTATACATGCAATGAAGAGACATTTATCTTATGTTCATGCTGAAGATCAGTCATACTCTTGTGATATTTGCACGAAATCATTTAAAAATAAACACTATTTGAGAAAACATAAGAAGAACCATGGAAACAATGCAAAATTTGAGTGTGATATTTGCCAAAAACTGCTTAATTCAATTTTCTCTCTAAGGGAGCATAAACGGCGTCACTTAAAAGATTATCAATACGATTGTAAAATTTGTGATAAACGTTTTATAACAAAAAGTGAATACAAACACCATATCGATTCTCGACATAACAGTAGATATCTTTGTTATATTTGTGGTAAAGCATCATATGATGGACATGCATTATCAAGACATATAAAACGGCACGAAGAGAACTATACGAAAAATCGTAATTTCAAGTGTGAATTTTGTACGAAAACATTTTTGCAACAATATTATTTAAGACAACACGTCTTGAAAATGCACAATGGTGATCGCCCAAAATACGTATGTGACGTGTGTGGTAAAGAATTAATATCTGCTCAAAGTTTAAAACACCATAAGGACAATCACTTGGGCGTCAAATCTATTAAATGTAGTATATGTACGAAAACGTTTCTCAGAAAGGATACTTTAGTGCTTCATATGCGTACTCATACTGGTGAAAAACCGCATATTTGTAACATTTGTGGAAAAGCATTTTCACAACGTACGCCTTTAAAAGTACATTTACGAACACATACAGGAGAAAAACCCTACAGTTGTTCTATTTGTAAAGACAAATTCATCAACAAAAGCTCTCTCGACTATCATTGCAAAAAGAAACATCAAAAATTGTAGATTCTTATTAGAAATAAAGAAATATTCCTTAGCTAAACATTCGTTTTCGTCTTTTCGTTTTCCTTTGAGTTTTTGTCGTTTAGAATAAAGAAAATCCATTTCTAACATCTCCGTTGCTTTTCAGGGAACATACATCAGATATGGACTCAACTCAATGTCCTAAATGTTCGAAGTTCTACAAAACCAAACGAACATTAAGAATACATTTGTTAAGCGTGCATACAGAAGATCGCCCATTCTCTTGTGACATTTGCACGAAATCATTCAAAAATAAAAACTATTTGAGAAAACATAAGAAGAAACATGAAAACAATCTATTTGAGTGTGACATGTGCCATATAAAGTTTATCACAGCTTTCAAGCTAAGTGAGCACAAACGCCGTCATTTCAAAGATTATCGTGTAAGTTGTGAAATTTGTGGAAAAAGTTTCATATCAAATCCTGAATATAAACGACATATGGATGCTCAGCATAACAAGAGATATCTTTGTAATATCTGTGGTAAATCGTTATATGATCTGTATACATTGTCAAGACATATGAAGCGACATGAAGAGAACTACACGAAAAATCGTCGCTTTAAATGTGAATTTTGTACGAAAACATATTTGCAAAAGTATTATTTAAAACAGCACGTCGTACAAATGCATAATGGTGACCGTCGAAAATACATATGTGACGTATGTGGTAAAGAATTAGCATCTCAGAGCGCTTTGAAACAACACCAAGATATTCACCTGGCTGTTAAATCTGTTGAATGTAATGTATGTGGAAAAGCTTTTTCCAGAAGAGACACTCTAGTGACTCATATGCGTACTCATACAGGTGAAAAACCGCATATTTGTAATATATGTGGGAAAGCGTTTGCGCAACGTACACCATTAAGATTACATTTACGGACACATACAGGAGAAAAACCGTTCAGTTGTAATATTTGTGAAAAAAATTTTGGGACTAAAAGCAATCGCGACTATCATGTGAAAAAGCAACACCCTAAATTGTAGTTTTCATTAGAAATAAAGAAAATTTTTTGACTAAACATTGTTTTTTTTTCTCCTTTAATTTTTTTGTCATTTAGAATAAAGAAAATCCGTTTTTAACATCTTTGTTGCTTTTCAGGAAACAAACATCAAATATGAACGCAACTCAATGTCCCGAATGTTCAAAAGAATTCAAAACTATACGTGCAATGAAAATACATTTGTCTCATGTTCATGCTGTAGATCAGTCATACTCTTGTGATATTTGCACGAAATCATTTAAAAATAAAGACTATTTGAGAAAACACAAGAAGAACCATGAAAATAATGCAAAATTTGAGTGTGATATTTGCTATAAAAAGATCAACACAGCTTTCAGTCTAAGGGAACATAAACGCCGTCACTTGAAAGATTATCAATACAGTTGTAAGATTTGTGGAAAATGTTTTGTATCAAATGGTGAATACAAACAACACATTGACGCACGTCATAACAATAGATATCTTTGTTATATTTGTGGAAAACCATCATATGATGGACATGCATTGTTAATACATATGAAGCGACACGAAGAGAACTATACAGAAAATCGCAATTTCAAATGTGAATTTTGTACGAAACGATTCTCACAGTTGTTCCATTTGAAGAAGCATGTGAAAAGGATGCATAATGATGATCGTCAGAAGTACGTGTGTGACATGTGCGGTAAAGAATTAACATCCGCTCAAAGTTTAAAACACCACAAAGATAATCATCTGGGTGTTAAATCTATTGAATGTAGTGTATGTGCAAAAACGTTTGGTAAAAGAAGCACTTTAGTACTTCATATGCGTACCCATACTGGTGAAAAGCCATATGTTTGTAACGTTTGTGGAAAGGCATTTTCACAACGCACACCATTAACAATACATTTACGGACACATACAGGTGAAAAACCGTACAATTGCTGTATTTGTAAAGAGAAATTTATTAATAAAGGCTCTCTCGACTACCATTTGAATAAGAAACATCAAAAATTGTAACTTTTTATTTGAAATAAAGAAATATTTCTGAATTAAACATTCTTTTTTTTGCTTTTTTTTGATAGTTCATTTAAAATAAATAAAATCAATATATTTTACATCTGTATTGCTTTTCAGGAAACACACATCAAATATGAACCCAACTCAATGTCCTGAATGTTCGAAATGCTTCAAAACCAAACGTACATTAAAAATACATTTATTATGCGTTCATACAGAAGATCGGCCATATTCTTGTGATATTTGCAAGAAATCATTTAAACAAAAATATCATTTGAAAGCACATCGTAACATACATAGTAATACAGCAAAATTTGAATGTGATATATGCCAAAAAAAACTTACCACTGCTTATAGTTTGAAAGAGCACAAACGCCGTCATCTGAAAGATTATCAATACAGTTGTAAAATCTGTGGAAAACGTTTTGTATCAAATGGTGATTATAAACAACATATGGATGGTCAGCATAACAAGAGGCATCTTTGTAATATTTGTGGTAAATCATCATATGATGGACATGCATTATTAAGACATATGAAACGACACGAGGAGAATTATACAGAAAATCGTAATTTTCAATGTGAATTTTGTACGAAAAGATTCTCACAAATGTTCCATTTGAAAAAGCATGTGAAAAGGATGCATAATGATGATCGTCAGAAGTATATGTGTGATGTGTGTGGTAAAGAATTAGCATCTGCACAAAGTTTAAGACAACACAGAGACACTCATCTGGGAATTAAATCTGTTGTATGTGGTATATGTAGTAAAACGTTTGCTAAACGAAAAACTTTAGTACTTCATATGCGTACCCATACTGGTGAAAAGCCATATGTCTGTAACGTTTGTGGGAAAGCATTTTCACAACGTACACCATTAACAATACATTTACGTACACATACAGGTGAAAAACCGTACAGCTGTAATGTTTGTAAAGAAAAATTTATTAATAAAGGCTCTCTCGACTATCATTACAATAAGAAACATTCAAATTATAAAATTCATTGTATCTAATTTGTGTAATTGTTTTGTTACAATAAAAGCATCAAACAAATTTCTAAAATATTTATTCATCAGTTGTATAAAATCAATAAAGCTTGTTTTTAACATTATAATTGATTTTCAGGAATCACATATTGGATACCAACTGTCTACAATGTCCTGAGTGCTTGAAACACTTCAAAACTAAATATGGTTTGAAATCACATTTATTATGTATTCATTCAGAGAATCGACCACATGAATGTGATGTCTGTTACAAATCGTTCAAATTAAAGAGCCATTTGACGAAACACCAAGCCAAACTACACAATGAATTCAAATCATTCGAGTGTCCCAAGTGTCAAAAACATTGCAAAAATACGAATTCATTAAATATGCATTTATTATGTGCTCATACAAATAATCGACCACATTCATGTGATATTTGCAACAAAAGTTTCAAATCAAAAAATCAATTGGCCATACATCAAACCAAACAACATACTGATAGAAAATTCCAATGCGAAATTTGCCACAAACATCTTTCTAGTGCTTACAATTTAAAAGAACATAAACGACGCCATTTGAAAGATTATAAAATTTCTTGTGAATTATGTGGGAAACGTTTCGTAACAACCGGTGATTATAAACAACATATGGATGGTCAGCATAATAGAAAGTATCTTTGTAATATTTGTGGTGCATCCTCTTATAGCACACATGCATTATCCAGACATATGAAGCGACATGAAGAGAATTATATAGAGAATCGTAATTATAAATGTGAACTTTGTGCAAAAACATTTCTACAAAAATTCCATTTGAAAAGTCACATGTCACGAATACATAGTGATAATCCACAAGAATATATTTGTGATATATGTGGTAAACGATTCGCCACTTCTAAGAATTTCAATGATCACAAAAGCATTCATCTGAGTGTGAAATCATTTAAGTGTAGTATATGTGAAAAGGGGTTTGCTAAAAGGAAAACGTTGAAAATTCACATGCGGACCCATACGGGCGAAAAACCCTATGTTTGTAATGTTTGTCATAAAGGTTTCTCACAGGGCAGTTATTTACGGATACATTTACGATTACATACAGGAGAAAAGCCGTACAGTTGCGATATTTGTAACGAACAATTCATTAGTAAACACTCGCTTGAATATCATTTGAAAAAGGAACACCAGAAATTGTAACCAACTACATTCGTAATGAGGTTGTTCCATTTGTGTGAATGTTTTGTCAAATCTCTGTAATCAAGCATATTAATAAAATCGTAAATTCAATGATTGTTTTAGATTATGCTGTAATCATTTTACCTATCAATTTGCGCGAATTCAATTTTAGGACACGAATTCCTCTATGTATTTATGTACTGTGTTTCAGTGATAGCGAATTTTGGACACCACAAAGAAGTGTAGCAGCTAGATCAATGGACCTGGATTCACTTCCAATGAAATCTAGAGAGAAATATGAAATTACATATAGACGCTTCTTGAACTATCGTCTACAAAATGATACCAAATCATGCTCAGAAAGTCTTCTTATTGCATATTTCACAGATTTATCGACAAAAGTGAAACCAACCACATTATGGTCGACCTATTCAATGTTGAGATCAACACTTATTGCTAAAGACAATATTGATATAATAAAATACCAACAATTACATACGTTTTTGAAACGTCAATCGCTAGGCTATAAAGCAAAAACATCCAGGTTTCTAACTAAGGATCAGATCCAAAGGTTCATTTTAGAAGCCCCAGATGATACATTTCTAATGATTAAAGTAGGTATTAAAATATTGCTTCCACTAAAAAGATTTAAATACTATTTCTTTGTAGGTTGCGTTAATTTTTGGCATCTCTGGTGCTTGTCGACGACACGAACTAGTCCAAATGAGTATTAACGATATCGAAGATCTGGGATATAAACTTTTAATTACTATTCCTGCTACCAAGACAAATAAATCGCGATCATTTATCGTAAACGACAATTACTACAGCATATACAAAAAATATATAGCGTGTCGTCCAAGTAATTTCACTAATTCCAGATTTTTTTTCAAATTTCTTAATGGCAAAGGTTCAAAACAGGTAGTTGGTATACATACGTTTGGGAAGATACCACAAATTGTTGCAAATTACTTAAAATTACCAAACGCTAAGGAATATACAGGACAGTGTTTCCGGAAGTCTGCTAAAATTTTAGGCCGCACAGGTGCAGATTTGTAACACAAAGAAGTATAATAATATAATGATAGTTGTTATGTTAAAAGAAATAAATAAATAATTTCTGTACTGTTATTTCTATAATTATGATTTTTGCGGACATAAAAAGCAATAAAAAATGATAACTCACTGGTTACGTTTACACCATTCTTAAAATTCTGTACAAAAAGGTTGCGCGAGTGCTCTATATACTATGTTTCAGTGATAGCGAATTTTGGATGCTTAAAGCACCACCATCAGGTGATAAGGAAGCATTTACTCATCGATTATTGCTATTTATTTGAAATTGCTTCCTTCCTTACTTACTTTAATTGCCGTACCTGTGTTACGCCATTTTCTTGCGCGAGTTCAATTTTAGGCCACGTGCTTACTAGGAAGAGTAGATATATTGTATGTACTTGTCTACTGTGTTTCAGTGATATCAAATTCTGGATATCATCTGAGGCATCACCATCTGGAGAGTGTGCATCTGTTCCATCATCAAAGTTGAATTCATTTCCACCGAAATCAAGAGAGAAATATGAAGTTGCATATAGACGTTTCTTGAATTATCGTCTACAGAACGGTACGAAATCTTGTTCAGAAAATGTTCTTGTTGCATATTTCACGGAATTATCTACAAAAGTAAAATCGTCTACTTTATGGTCCATATATTCAATGTTGAGGTCAACGCTGAGAATTAAAGACAATATCGATATATCAGTATATCACAAGCTACGTGAATTTTTAAGACGACAGGCGAGCGGTTATAAGGCGAAAAAATTCAGATTTTTAACGAAGCAACAGATCAGGACATTTGTTTTAGAAGCACCTGATGATAAATATCTGATGATTAAAGTAAGCATTAAGCAAAATCTGGAAATTTTCAACGTAGAATACGTTTTTAGCGTGTCTGTCTAACTAATTTCTTAACGTGAATCCGCTATTAGATGCGTTAAATATGTTCGCGCGGCAACCCGATAGTACCTATCAGGGCAAGTAGAAGGTAAAGTTTGATGTTTCAGTTCTTTCTGAAATATTAATATGCTGGCAGCATATGCAACAAAACGTATTCTATGCGTAATATTGTTCATGAAAACTGTTTATAATTTGTTCTGTAGGTTGCCTTAATTTTTGGCATAGCTGGTGCATGTCGACGAGACGAACTAGCCCAGATCTCCATTAACGATATTGAAGACATGGGATTTAAACTTTTAGTTAACATACCATCTGATAAAACAAATAAACCACGATCATTTGTTATAAGAGATGATTATCTAGATGTATATAGGAAATATACAGCTTGTCGTCCGACTGGTTTAACAAATCCTAGATTTTTTTACAAATATACTAATGGTGTTGGTGTAAAACAGGTAGTTGGAGTACATACGTTCGGTAGAATTCCACAAGTTGTTGCAACTTATTTAAAATTGCCGAACGCTAAAGAATATACGGGACACTGTTTCCGATTGAGTGCTAAAGTTTTAGATGATTTAGGTTCAGACTTGTAATATAAAACTAAGATTGTTAATTTAAAAAAATAATAAATAATTTGTTATTTCTGTATTGTTATTTCTTGTTGTAGCAACGGTTAAAACATAGTGGTTGTACAAATTTTGAGACACATTTAAGGATAAAGTTATCGAATTTCTCTTACCTTCTTAATTTAATCACTATCACCCGTGTTGTTTTTTGTTTCACTTCTTTCAAGTATAATTGTGTGAGTACAATTTTAGGATACGTATTCTTACGGAAACTGTAAAGAATTAATGTATTGTATGTTATGTTTCAGTGATAGCGAATTTTGGGTACCTGAAACACTACCAATTGAAGACCAATCATCTATTTCGTTGAAGTTGGATTCTTTTCCATCAAAATCAAAAGAGACATATGAAGTTGCTTATAGACGTTTTTTGAATTACCGACTACAAAACGACACTAAATCCTGTTCAGAAAACGTGCTTATTGCATATTTCATGGAATTATCAACAAAAGTCAAATCATCTTCATTATGGGCGGTATATTCAATGTTGAGATCGACGCTATTTGCTAAAGACAACATTGACATATCACAATACCACAAGTTGCGTGAGTTCTTGAAACGACAGTCTCACGGTTATAAGGCCAAACCGACCAGATTTTTGACAAAGCAAGAAATCAAGAAATTCATATTAGAAGCCCCAGATGATAGTTATCTTATGGCTAAAGTAACAAAATGTCTCACATCTATCACTGAAAATTTACAAATGCAGTCTGTTTTTAGGTTGCCTTAATTTTTGGCATAGCTGGTGCATGTCGGCGAGCTGAACTGACCCATTTATGTATTAACGATATTGAAGATTTGGGATTTAAACTTATAGTTAAGATACCGTCAAACAAGACAAACAATCCACGCTCGTTTGTTATAAAATATGATTATCTAGATTTATATAGGAAATACATAGCTTCTCGTCCGAATGGTTTAACAAATCCTAGACTATTTTACAAATATAGTAATGGTGTTGGTGTGAAACAGGTAGTTGGAATCAATACAATTGGTAAAATTCCACAAGTTGTTGCAACTTATTTAAAATTACCGAACGCTAAAGAATATACCGGACACTGTTTCCGATTGAGTGCTAAAGTTTTAAATGATTTAGGTTCAGATTTGTAACGTAAAACTAAGATTGTTAATTTAAAAAAAAAATAATAATAAATATTTGTTATTTCTGTATTGTTATTTCTTCTTGTTGTAGCAACAGTTATAACATAGTGGTTGTACAAATTTTGAGGCACACAAGGAAAGAGTTATCGAATTTCTCTTTCCTTCTTAATTTAGTCACTATCACCCGTGTTACGCTTTTATTTCACTTCTTTCAAGTATAGTTGTGTGAGTACAATTTTAGGACATGTGTTCTTACGGAAACTGTAAAGAATTGACGTATTGTTTGTTATGTTTCAGTGATAGCGAATTTTGGGTACCTGAAACACTACCAATTGAAGACCAATCATCTATTTCGTTGAAGTTGGATTCCTTTCCACCGAAATCCAGAGAGAAATATGAAGTTGCTTATAGACGTTTTCTGAATTATCGTTTACAAAACGACACTAAATCATGTTCAGAAAATGTCCTTATTGCATATTTCATGGAATTATCTACAAAAGTCAAATCATCTACTTTATGGGCCGTATATTCAATGTTGAGGTCGACACTTTTTGCTAAAGACAATATTGACATATCACAATACCACAGGTTGCGTGAGTTCTTGAAACGACAGTCTCACGGTTATAAGGCAAAACCGACCAGATTCTTAACAAAGCAACAAATCAAGAGATTCATATTAGAAGCCCCAGATGATAGATATTTGATGGCTAAAGTAACAAAATGTTTCACATCTGTCACAGAAAATTTACAAATACAATCTGTTTGTAGGTTGCCTTAATATTTGGAATTGCTGGTGCATGTCGGCGAGACGAACTGACCCAATTATGTATTAACGATATTGAAGATTTGGGATTTAAACTTATAGTTAAGATACCATCAAACAAGACAAACAATCCACGTTCGTTTGTTATAAAATATGATTATCTAGATGTATATAGGAAATATACAGCTTGCCGTCCAAGTGGTTTCAATAATTCACGATTTTTTTTCAAAATTAGTAATGGCGTTGGTGTGAGACATGTGGTTGGAATTAATACAATCGGTAAAATTCCACAAATTGTTGCAACTTATTTGAAATTACCGAATGCCCAAGAGTATACAGGACATTGTTTCCGACTGACTGCTAAAGCTTTGAACGATCTGGGTTTAGAGTTGTAACATCAAATTGTAATTGTTAATCCTAATGATAGTTAAATAAAGTATTATTTCCACACTGAGATTTCTTCTTGTTCTAGCAACAAGCTTTTTTGTATAGTGAATTTTGTGGATATGTAACGGAAAGTTATAGTTTAAGAAAGTGTATATCGTCTTCCTGTTTCTTTACCTTACGCCATTCCTACACTTATTTATAGTATAGTTGATATAAATTCAATTTTCGAACCGGTTCTCTTACTGGTTATCTAATCTATATAACGTTGTTTACTTGTATACTATGTTCTAGTGATAGTGAATTTCGGGTACCTGCAGCACCATCAACTGGACAGAAAAAACCGACTCCATCAAAATTGGATTTATTTGCGTTGAAATCGAGATCGAAATATGAATTGGAATATGGACGTTTTCTAAATTATCGTCTACAAAACGATACGAAATCTTGTTCAGAAAATGTTCTTATTGCATATTTCACGGATCTATCGAAAAAATGCAAATCATCTACTTTATGGGCCGTATATTCAATGTTAAAGTCAACATTATTTGCTAAAGACAATATCGACATATCACAATACAACAGACTACGTGGATTTTTGAAACACCAAGCACGCGGTTATAAACCAACAACGTCCAAATTCTTAACGAAGCAACAAATCAAGAAATTCCTTCTAGATGCTCCTAATGAACAATATCTGATGGCCAAAGTATTAAAATGGAATGTCTATTATGGGGAAAAAAAAAACATTCACAGATTTAATCTACTTGTAGGTTGCGTTAATTTTTGGAATTGCTGGTGCATGTCGACTGAATGAATTAGCCCAGATGTGCATTACTGATATAGAAGATTTAGGATTTAAACTTATAGTTAAGATACCATCAAACAAGACAAATAAACCACGATCATTTGTTATAAAATATGATTATATAGATTTATATAGGAAATATATAGATGGTCGTCCGAATGGTTTCACAAATCCTAGATTACTTTATAAATATAGTAATGGCGTTGGTGTGAAACAGGTAGTTGGAATCAATACAATCGGTAAAATTCCACAGATTGTCGCAAATTATTTGAAATTGCCGAACGCTAAAGAATACACGGGACACTGTTTTCGGTTGACTGCCAAAGTTTTGAACGATCTAGGCACAGAGCTGTAACCCAAAATTCCTGTATTTTTAACATTTCTAAAGAAGAAGGAATTGCTTGTGCGGATCGAGCTTTTATTACAACTTTGTAATTTAACACATTAATAAAGCTATAATTTCATAATAATGTTGATGTTTTTATTGTTATTGTTATTTTTGAACTAGATAATAAAATTTAAATATTTCATATACCTTTTAGTAATATTTATAATTTTCAGGAGTAATACAGTGGCCACCGGTAAATCAAGACAATGTCCACATTGTTCGAAAACATTTCCAAAAAGACGACAATTAAGGAAACATTTATTTGTTCATACGGAGAATCGACCATATTCTTGTGAAATTTGTGATAAATCATTTAAACGTAAAGAAACATTAACAAGACATCGAAACAATCATGATAATGCAACATTCTATGAATGTGATGTATGTTTGAAACAAATCAAAACAAAATTAGGTTTTATCAGTCATCAACGACGTCATTTGAAAGATTTTAAAGAAATTTGCAGTATTTGTGGTGGTCGATTTGTATCAACAGCTGAATATCGTTCACATATGGTTAGTAAACATGGTAATAATACGTGCGATATTTGTCAGAAATCATTTTGTGATAAATATGCATTGAAAGAACATATGAAATTACATGAAGAGAATTATTATGAGAATCGTAATTATAAATGTGAATTCTGTACGAAACAATTTTTACAAATCTTACATTTGAAAAAACATATCAAACGGATGCACAACGATAATCGACAAAAATATATTTGTGATTTGTGTGGCAAAGAATTGAAGAGTTTGACTGGATTGAAGAATCATCACAGTGTACATCAAGGTGATAAAATACATGCTTGTACAGTATGTTCGAAACGATTCGTACGTAAAGATACATTAGTATTACATATGCGTACACATTCTGGTGAGAAACCGTATATTTGTCATTTATGTGGTAAAGCTTTTTCACAATTGAGTCCATTACGTTTGCATTTGAGACAGCATTCTGGTGAGAAACCGTATTCATGCGATATTTGTCAAGCTAGATTTGTTAGTAAAGGTGTACTTAGTATACATTTGAAAAATAAACATCACACTTTGTGATTTATTCACGAAAAAAATGCTTCGACCCAGCGGGACCTCATCAACTAACAAATACAAGATTAAAGCTTTATTTTTAATAGCGTACTATTAGTGTAGACAGATTAGCTGTTCAGAACAAATCTCAATCTTAATTATGATCTTAGAATACAGAAAATTGAAGCCTTCATTCATGATGAAGATTCAGATTTGGATCGAAACTTATTCAGAATCTGTTTTCGTTGTGTATTCCTCACGATAGTCGTTATCTTTGTTAGTAATAGAGATAAGGGTGTGTTACTAGTTAATAATTATTGTAAATTCAACTCTCAATAAAAACTTGGAATGTAAGGCTTTGTCTCTTTGTTTTTCTATTTCTGATTCAATTAATTACGTTGAATGTACGTAGATTAGTAATTCTAACAGATGCTAAAAGTGTACACTTGTAATATTTTGATTAATAAAAAAAATCCAAAACATAATTGTTGATTTGTTGGATAAATTTGAAATCAAATTGTTGAAGACTGTCGTTCTTTAACTAATTTTAGCAATAAATTTCAGGCATGACGCAGCAAGAAGAATGAGATTTTTTTGTCCAATCTGCAATCGTGGATGTCGTTCAAAATCAGCACTATTAACCCATCAAATTGTCCATTATGATTCAAAACCATTTCAATGTGATACATGTTTGAAACATTTAAAAACTTATGAAAGTTATATAGCACATCGTCGACGACATTTACAAGATTATAAAGAATTTTGTAAAATTTGCAATACTGGTTTCATATCAAAATCGGAATATAAAATCCATGTTGAGGCCAAACATGAGAAAACATCAAATGTTTGTACAGTTTGTAATAAAGCATTCGCTAGTAAATATTATTTAGATTATCATAACAAATTACATGAAGAAAATTATTATAAAGAACGTAATTTTTTATGTGAAATATGTAATAAAACATTTCTACGTAAAAAACATTTAGATCGACATGTGAAATTATCACATACAGATGATGGTAGGAAATATGTGTGTGATGTTTGTGGTAAAGAAATGCCAACAATGACCAAATTAACATATCATAAAAACCATCATCAAGGTATTAAACCGAATGAATGTAATTTATGTGGTAGGAAATTCAATCGTAAAGATACATTAGTACAACATATGCGTACGCATTCTGGTGAAAAACCATATACATGCCAATTTTGTGGTAAATCATTTGCACAAGGTGGACCATTAAAGATACACACACGACAACATACCGGTGAAAAACCGTATTCTTGTAATATTTGTCAAGAGAGTTTCATTAGTAAGAGTGCGTTAGCTGTACATTTGAAGAATAAACATCAAAAAGTGTAAATGTTACACTTTTTTTTATAAGTACCTTTATAATTGTTAGTATTTTGTGTTTGGAATTATAAATAAATATCTTAGAGGATTTATTTTATTATCAATTATTGTTGAATAAAGTTTATTTAAAAACAGTTGTATTTTTGCTTTCGCGTTTATCAGTGATTCGCGTTTGACGATCGTGTTAAAGTGCTGTGACAAAGCTTTCACTAGTTAAAAAACTACACTAACGGTCGATCTATTTTGTTTTGGTCAGCCTGACGTTAACAGTACAATTTTGAAGTGTCTAGTGTAGTGTAACTAACAGAGTAAGGGTGTTTTGTGGATGAAATACCCAGGCATAGAACTCACTCACTGCAGTCGGGATCTGAATGTTTAAAAATTATAAAAATAAAGTTAAACAGTTGTAAATGTGTTGTTTTAATCCGATCGATCCTAGTTTAATTGTAGTGTTATCGTTTTACTTTTTAACCTTACAGTCGTCTTTCTTATTTATTACAAAATAATTTTCAGGCTTGGATCTGAAAGGTTGAAACAATGCCCAAAATGTCCGAAAAAATTCAAACACACATCACAATTGAACAAACATAAAATAATACATAATGAGAATCGTCCATATTCATGTGGTAAATGTAGAAAAACATTTAAACAAAAATACAGTCTAATCTCCCATCAAATGGTGCATGATGATTCGAAACCATACGAATGTGATATTTGTTTGAAACGTTTAAAAAAATATCAAAGTTATATTGATCATCGACGTCGTCATTTGAAAGATTTTAAAGAATTTTGTAAAATTTGTAATATTGGTTTTATATCAACAGCTGAATATAAAGCCCATATGGATGGTAAACATGGTGATCGTTCAAATATCTGTACAATATGCAATAAAACATTTTATTGTAAATATAGTTTAAAATATCATATGCGATTACATGAGGATGGCTATCGTGAAAAGCGTAATTTCAAATGTGATTCATGTAACAAATCATTCTCGCAAAAACTGTATTTGAATCGACACATTAAAATGATGCATAAAGATGGTGGACAGAAATTCGTTTGTGATTTATGTGGTAAAGAATTGAGAACAATGGTGAGTTTGCGGCATCATAAAAACGTACATCAGGGTGCTAAACCGAATGAATGTAAATTGTGTGGAAAGAAATTCAATCGTAAAACGACATTAGTTTTACATATGCGCACACATTCTGGTGAACGACCGTATAGTTGTAAATTTTGTGGTAAATCATTCACACAACGATGTACATTAACGATACATCATCGACAACATACTGGCGAGAAACCGTACAGTTGTGATATCTGCCAAGACAAATTCATCAGCAAAAGTGCTCTTACGATACATTTGAAGAGCAAACACCGAAAACTCTGACTTTAATAGCTATAGTTGTTGTAAAATAAAATTTCTATAAAATCACTAATTTGAGTTTTAATTAATGAATAAATTAATTAGAATTGTGTAGGAATTATTGTAAAATATTTGCTGATACGTGTGATTTTCAGGAGTAACACAAGGAGCAAATCAAAGACATGTCCGCATTGTTCGAAAATCTTCAAATATCGTCGACAATTAAGAAAACACTTGTTTGTCCATACAGACAATCGACCATATTCGTGTGATATTTGTCAGAAATCATTTAAACGTAAAGATAATTTGATAAAACACAAAAAAATCCACAATAACACAGCCGAATATGAATGTGATATTTGCCAGAAACGTATCAAAACGAAACAAGGCTTCACAAATCATCAACGTCGTCATTTGAAAGATTACAAAGAGATTTGTAGTATTTGTGGTAGTGGTTTTATATCAACAGCTGAATATCGTTCGCATATGGAAGGCAAACATGGTACAAATGTTTGTAATATTTGTCAAAAATCATTTTATGATAAATACGCATTAAGAGACCATATGAAATTGCACGATCAAAACTATTACGAAAATCGTAATATTAAATGTGATTTCTGTCCGAAAACGTTTCTACAAATGCTACATTTGAAGAAACACATCAAACGGATGCATAACGATAATCGACAGAAATATATTTGCGATTTGTGTGGGAAAGAATTGAAGAGTCTTGGTGGTTTACGGGATCACAAGAATGGCCATCAAGGTATCAAACCGAATGAATGTAAAATTTGCCATAAACGTTTCAATATGAAAGATACATTACGATTGCATATGAGGACGCATTCTGGTGAACGTCCATACAGTTGTAAATATTGTGGGAAATCGTTTACGCAACGTTGCTCGTTAACAATACATTTACGACAACATACAGGAGAGAAACCGTATAATTGTGAAATCTGTTGTGATCGATTTGTGAGTAAAGGGGCGCTTACAACACATCTCAAAAACAAACATGGAAAATTGTAAATTGTATATTACACTGTACATATAATTAATTTATGTTAAATATTGTTTGTGAAATTGAAATTTTTGTAATCAACACCCTTCACTATAAATAAATAAAAGGATTATTACCAATTTGGGAATTTCCAAACATCAAATTTCTACCTGGTAATTCTAGGAACTTTTATAGTCCTTCCCAGATGACTCAACACATATGAATCTACATAACAAAGCAATAAAACAGTAAAGTCTATCGATTAATAATTGTTTTCTCCACACAACAATCTTCAATGTGATCCTGTGTAATTTTGATAGTTTTAAACATGAATTTAGTGGAGTCAATATGGGATGACTATAATTTTTCTTTGAAAAACGTCGTAAAATAGATTTTCTGCAGGTAGATAAACCGATTGACTTGTCCTTGAATTTGGGATTGTTTGAATATAGAAATTTGAATTTATGACAACTGTAGTTCAAGTAGAAATTCTATTTTTACCTGATAAATGTCAGTTTGTCTCTACGGACTCTGTGGGGTAGTTATGCTATTTTACCCTGTTTACGTGTGTTGAATTAAATTCTCACACAAATTTTACAGATTGTTAGTGTGAATTTTCACAAATTTATCCTATTATTTTTTATTAATTTGTTAAAATGTATATCGATAGTTGTGTGAATTTGAAAGCGACAAATGGTAAGAAACTCTTTTAATTTAATTGACCGTAATCAAAAATTAGGGGGCCAAAAAATGTCAATATTTCAATACAATTGTAAATGTAATACCGAAGATTGATAGTTCTGTTTGACTAGTTTTAAACGAGATATGATAATGAAAATTTGTATATTGACTGTCCATACAATGAAAGATAATGTTTAACTGTATAATTATTATTAATTTTTAGTTGGTACTATCAGGGTATTTGATTGATACGTTAATTTGGGGCAATTATTGTCTTCAGTTTCTCATCCTTTTGTAGTTTTCCTCCCTAATAAAAACTAGTTTGTTCCAAAATATTGTCCGTTATTTATTTGATTCTGGTTTATTTTAGACAAAAAAAAAAACACAAATGTAATAATGATCATAATTACAAATTAATTAATTTTACTAATTAGTTTATTATTTTCAGATTTGCACGACGTATTAGCGAGAACTCAATCCAATGTTCTGAATGTTTCAAAATAATGTTGAAAACTAGTTGGAGACGACATGTGATCACACATTCAGAAACACGTCCGCATAAATGTAAAATTTGCGAGAAATCATTCAAAGATCCACGAATTCTAACAGCACACCAACATGTACATTTAAGTACACATATGGAGAAATTAGATCAAATTAAATTATTTCTATGTCCATTGTGCGGTATACCAAATAAAAGTAATTACGCTTTGAAAATCCATATCAAACGTCGACATGATAATAATCTACCAAACAAGCGTACATGTAAAATTTGTAATAAAGATTATCTAGATTTATACAGTCATATGAGAAAGACACATCGTAACGGTATAAGACAGAAATTCGTTTGTGATTTATGTGGAAAAGAGATTGCATCTTACAGTAGTTTAAAAGAACATAAAAATGTACATTTAGGTGTTAAAACGATTGAGTGTGGTGTATGTGGGAAGAAATTCGCAAAGAAACGTACATTATTGATACATTTACGGACACATACCGGTGAGAAACCGTACGTTTGTCATATTTGTGGAAAGAAATTTGCACAACATAGTCCATTAGTGATACATGTACGACATCATACAGGTGAAAAACCGTTCAATTGTGAGCTTTGTGAAGAGAAATTCATTAGTAAAAATTCACGTGATTGTCATTTAAAAACAAAACATTACAAATTGTAGTTGACTGATGTTATATTTTTTTGTAATTTTGCAGAATGCAATAAAGTTGAATTTGTAAATTTGCAACTTATTTATCAATTACCAATTATTTAATTTAGAAAATTTGTATAATTATGGTTTTATTAATAAATGTATCGTTTTCAGAGTTGCCAAAGAAATTGATGAAAATTCAATCCAGTGTTCTGAATGTTCGAAAATCATGCGTAAAGTCAGTTGGAGACGGCATGTATTAACACACTCAATTATACGTCCATATTCATGTCGAATTTGTCAAAAATCATTCAAATATCCATTACTTTTAAAATCACATCAACGTATCCATACATTCTCACCAACTTACAACTGTGATATTTGTGGTAAACAATTAAAACATTATCCAAGTTTATTAAAACACCGTCTGCTACATTCGAAAACTTGTAAGAAACAATGCGAAATCTGCAATGAAGGCTTCCAACGTATCGCCGATTATCGTACACACATGGAAAAATCACATCAAATCAATTCATTCGTTTGTTCATATTGTGGCATATCATTCCAATGGAATTATGTGTTGAAACTACACATTGAACGACAACACGAAGGCAAAATCGCAAAGAAACGTACATGTGATATATGCAATAAAGACTATCTATCTTTGGCGGATCATATGAGACGTATACATTTCAGAACAATTCGACAGAAATTCATTTGTGATTTATGTGGGAAAGAATTGACAACATTTCAAAGTTTAAATGATCATAAAAATGTACATTTCGGTGTGAAAGCATTCGAATGTGGTATATGTGGTAGGAAGTTTGCTAAAAAACGTACATTAGTGATACATTCACGGATACATACTGGTGAGAAACCGTACGTTTGTCATGTTTGTGGTAAAGAATTCTCACAACGTAGTCCATTAGTCATACATTTAAGGAAACATACAGGTGAAAAACCGTTTAATTGTGAGATTTGTGATGAACGATTTGTTAGCAAATATGCTCGTGATTGTCATGTGAAAACAAAGCATTGATGATTTTGGAATTGTTTTACATTGATAATGTTTGTATTGTTTTTGTAGTTTTAAGAATGAATAAAGGTATTGTAAAATATTTATTTTTCAAAAAAACTAGACAAATTGTTTCCAAAAACTGATAAAAATTCTATTTAGTTTTTCAGGCATTTGGGAGACACACCAATCTAGTAATCGGCATTTAAACTTCGCGTTTATGTAATTTTCTAAATTAATGAAAGGACACGTGTGCAATTTATATTAAATCTCTAAAGACCACATGAGGAAACACAAATCTCTTTGTAAAATTTGACAAATAAACATTTTTCTAGCAACACCGATTTATTTCTTGCACCGATAAAAATTCTGATTGTTGTTTTATTGTTAATTGTTGTGCTAATTTCAGGATACCGCTACATATTGATGGAAACACTGTCCAATGTCCGGTGTGTTCAAAGAAAATGCTTAAAGGCAGTTGGAAGCGACATTCACGTACCCATACTGAATTACGTGCATATTGCTGTGAAATTTGTAAGAAAACTTTCAAAGACCAACGGAATCTAACAATACATCAACGTTATGTTCATAATGCGGAAAATTATGAATGTGATATTTGCCATAAAAATGTGAAACATTATCGGAATCTTGTAACGCATCGTTCACGACATATAAATCAACATCAGAAAATGTGTGAAATTTGTAATTTAGGCTTTCAACGTTTATCTGATTTTCGTGATCATATGGAACGAAAACATCAAGTCTATACGTATGCTTGTACTGTTTGTGAGAAAACTTACAAATCTAATGATTCATTGAAATTGCATATGAAGAAGCATGAAGACGATAGTAAATCGACATGTACGATATGTAATCAGAAATTTGCATTTTTAAGAACACATATGTATCGGGTACACAGCGAGAAACGTAGTAATTTTATTTGTGATTTATGTGGTAAAGAAATAACAACATTAACAAGTTTACGACAACATAAAGATTCTGTACATTTCGGTGTGAAATCATTTGAATGTAAAACTTGTAATAGGAAATTTGCAAAAAGAACACTATTAGTTGTACATGAACGTACACATACTGGTGAAAAACCGCATGTTTGTGATATTTGTGGGAAATCGTTTTCACAACGTAGTCCATTAGTGATACATTTACGTAATCATAACGGTGAAAAACCTTATAAATGTGAAATTTGTGAAGAGAAATTCGTGAGTAAATCCGCACGTAATTCACATTTAAAGAAACGACATCAAATATTGTAATTTTCCTTTTCGATTTTGTAATTGTTTTTTAGTGGATAAATATAAGATTATTGTTGTAAAATTTGATTTATTTGTAGATCTGATTCTTTTATAGATTATTTCAAAGACAATGATGTATTGTATTAATACAAATACTGTTTTCAGAGTTGCAATAGAAGTTGATGAAAATTCGGTACAGTGTTCCAGATGTTCAAAAATTTTAATTAAAACTAGCTGGAGACGACATGCATTGACACATTCCGATGTACATTCGTATTCATGTAATATTTGTAACAAAACGTTCAAATATGTACAACTTTTAAGAGGACATGAACGGGTCCATGAACAACGTGGTTATGAATGTGATATTTGTCATAAAAAACTTAAATATTATCAAAATTTAGTAAAACATCGCTTACGTCACATAAACCGACATCGATTATTATGCGATATTTGTAACGTAGGCTTTCAACGTTTACGCGATTATAGAAATCACATGGAAGAAAAACATCAAATCTATACATATACGTGTTCTGTTTGTGGAAAAACCTACAAATCTAATGACTCCTTAAAATATCATATGAAGAAGCATGAAGGTAATGATAAATCGACATGTACAATATGTAATCAGAAATTTGCAGCTTTATCAGTACATATGAAGCGTATTCATAATAAGAATCGTAAAACATATATTTGTGATGTATGTGGAAAAGAAGTAACAACATCTAAAAGTTTAAATGATCATAAAATGGCTATGCATTTAGGTATAAAAGCGCTTCAATGTGATACATGTGGAAAGAAGTTTAGTAAAAGAACAACATTAGTTGTACATTTACGTACACACACTGGTGAAAAACCGCACGTTTGTGATATTTGTGGGAAAACATTTTCACAACGTAGTCCTCTAGTGATACATTTGCGAACACATTCAGGTGAAAAACCGTATAACTGTGAGATTTGTGATCAACGATTTGTTACGAAATATGCGCGTGATTGTCATATGAAAACTAAACATAAGAAATTGTAGACTGTTTGTATTTTATAAATTTTCAAATTAATAAAATAAGAATTGTTCAAATTATTGTTTTCACTTCTATTGTAGATTATTTAAAAACATTACATTATATACGATTTATTAATAAATGTATTACTTTCAGAGTTGCTATACAAGTTGACGAGAATTCAGTGCAATGTTCTGTATGTGCAAGAATTTTAAGTAAATCTAGTTGGAAAAGGCATGCACTCACGCACTCCAATTTACGTCCATACTCATGCAAATTTTGCCAAAAATCATACAAATATAAAGTACTGCTAACCTCACATCAACGCGTTCATACAGGACCATCACCAAATCAACGTGTATATTCTTGTGAATTGTGTGATAAAAAAAGTTATTCTCGTACAGCTCACATTAAACATCAAGAATTCCATACATCAGAACGTTATGAATGCGATATTTGCCATAAAAAAATCAAATATTATCATTGTATTGTTGAACATCGTTTATTACATTCAGTAAAAGGTAGAGGTATGTGTGAGATTTGTGGTGAAGGTTTTCCCACAGACAAACAATTACGAATTCATAAAGAGGCACAACATCAGATTGCACAATTTGTTTGTAAAATTTGTGGTAAATCATATAACAATAATAGTACATTAATAGGTCATATGAGCAAAGAACATGAACAAGATGTTGAAAAATCTTTATGTAAAATCTGTAATAAAAGATTTTCAAATTTGAAAGAACATATGAAACGGGTACATAACGAGAATCGTCCTAAATATATTTGTGATTTATGTGGTAAAGAAGTTACATCACCTGGAAGTTTAAATGAGCATAAAAATGCTGTACATTTAAATATAAAAGCGTTACAATGTGATACATGTGGTAAAAAGTTTGCTAAGAAACGTACGTTAATCATTCATTTACGGACACATACTGGTGAGAAACCGTACGTTTGTAATATTTGTGGTAAAAAATTCTCACAACGTAGCCCATTAGTGATACATTTGCGTACACATTCAGGTGAAAAACCGTATAACTGTGAGATTTGTGACCAACGATTTGTTACTAAATATGCCCGTGATTGTCATATGAAAACTAAACATAAGAAATTGTAGACTATTCGGTTTTTGTAATTTTTCTAATTTTAATACAGCTAAATTTTCGAAATTATTGTTTTTCATTTCTAGATTTCTTAATAACATTATATACGATTTATTAATAAGTGTATTATTTCCAGAGTTGCTATCAAAGTTGACGAGAATTCAGTACAATGTTCTGTATGTTCAAGAATTGTACAAAAATCTAGATGGAAACATCATAATACTATCAGACATTCAACAAATCGTCGAAAAAGACCGTACGAATGTGATATTTGCTATCGAAGATTCATTTCCATTGATGCTATAATGAAACACCGTTTATTACATTCAGAAAAAGGTAAAGGTATGTGTGAGATTTGTGGTGAAGGTTTTCGTACATTGGAGGAACTTCGAAATCATAAAAAGGAACAACATCAGATTGCACCGTATGGTTGTAAAATTTGCGGCAAACCCTATACCACCAGTCATTCTCTAGATTGTCATATGAGCAAAGCACATGATCAAGACATTGATAAAACTCTATGTAAAATTTGTGGTAAACGATTTCTTAGTTTGAGGAATCATATGAAAATAATGCACAACAAGAATCGTCAAACATACATTTGTGATGAATGTGGAAAAGAAGTGAAATCATTTCACAGTTTAAATGATCATAAAATTGCTATGCATTTAGGTATAAAAGACCTTCAATGTGATACATGTGGAAAGAAGTTTAGTAAAAGAACAACATTAGTTGTACATTTACGTACACATACTGGTGAAAAACCGCACGTTTGTCATATTTGTGGGAAGAGATTTTCACAACGTAGTCCTTTAGTGATACATTTAAGGAAACATACAGGTGAAAAACCGTACAATTGTAATATTTGTGAAGAGAAATTCGTCAGTAAATCTGTTCTTGTTAATCATTTGAAAACGAAACATCGCAAAATGTAATTTTTATATTTGTTTAGTCAGAGTTTTGAAAAAAACAAACTGTACATCCTTGTAGTGAAACAGATTAATAAAAAACATTGTCAACACAACAATTTTTTTTTTTTAATTTGTAGATTGTGAAATGTAGTAGTTCCAAAATTTACAACTATTACAATCCTATTAACAAATATATTATTTTCAGAGTTCCAAGGAAGATTGATGAGAATTTGGTCCAATGTTCGGAATGTTCAAGAATAATGTTGAAAACAAGTTGGAAACGACATGCAACTACACACTCCGATATTTATCCGTTTTCTTGTAAACTTTGTGGGAAATTATTTAAACAATACCGTCTTCTATCCTTACATCAAAGAGTTGTTCATAGATCACCGAAAAACGCCGATAATCGTCCATTTTCCTGTCATGTTTGTAAGAAATCCTTTCAACTGCGCACATATCTAATCAAACATCAGAGGATTCACAATAATTCTGAAACATACGAATGTAATATTTGCCATAAAAATATCAAATATTATCACAGTCTGATCAGACATCTTAAGAAACATTCGAGAGGATATAAAAGATTGTGTCAGGTTTGCGGTGAAGGCTTTCAAAATATTACCGAATTTCGGGAACATATGGAGAAGCAACATCAAGTTTATCCGTTCGTTTGTACAGTTTGTGCCAAAACATTTGCCAGTAATTATTCGTTACAATGCCATATGGCGCTGCATGAACAAGACACTGATAAGTGTCTGTGTAAAATTTGCAATAAAAAATATGCAGATTTGAAAAGACATATAGAAAAGATGCATAATGAGAATCGACAGAAATTCATGTGTGATCTATGTGGAAAAGAATTATCGTCGATTCACAGTTTAAATGATCATAAAAATGTGCATTTAGGTGTAAAATCATTTGAGTGTGGTACATGTGGTAGGAAATTCTCGAAACGTACATCACTTGTTGTCCATTTACGGACGCACACTGGTGAAAAACCGTACGCTTGTCATATTTGTGGGAAAAAATTTTCACAACACAGTCCGTTAGTTATACATTTACGCCAACATACTGGCGAGAAACCTTACAAATGTAATATCTGTGACGAGAAATTTGTTAGTAAATGTGCCCGTGATTGTCATTTGAAAACGAAACATCAAAAACTGTAAATTTTATTTGTGTTTTATCCCATATGTTTTAGCATCATATACTCTTGTAGTTTTGTGAATTAATAAACATTTTATCTTTAGTAGTGGTTTATTTGTAAAATTTTTGGATTATTTTATAAAACCAACACGAATTTTGTGAATTTTATTAACAAATATATTATTTTCAGATTTCCACGAGAGGTCGATGAGAATCTGGTCGAATGTTCCGAATGTTCAAGAATTTTGTGTAAAATCAGCTGGAAACGGCATTTAATTACACACTCCGATATCTATCCATATCACTGTGAAATTTGTGGCAAAGCATTTAAACAATACCGTCTTCTATCATTACATCAAAGGGTTGTCCATCGATCACCGAAAAGTGCAGATAGTCGTCCATATACTTGTGAAATTTGTAAGAAATCATTTCAATTGCGCGCCTATCTCATTAAACACCAGAAAATTCATAACAATTCAGAAAGTTACGAATGCAATATTTGTCATAAAAATTTCAAATATTATCGCAGCCTAATCAGACATCTTAAGAAACATTCAAGAGGATATAAACGAGTGTGTCAGATTTGTGGTAATGGTTTTGAAAATGTTGCCGAACTTCGAAGCCATATGGAGAAAGAACATCAAATCTTACCATTTGTTTGTAAGATTTGTGGCAAAACGTACACTAATAATTATTCTCTAAGATGTCATATGAGCAAATTACATGACCAAAACGTTGATAAATGTCTATGTAAAATTTGTAATGAGAGATTCATTAATTTAAAACGTCACATGGAACGAATCCACAACGAGAATCGCCAAACATACATTTGTGATTTATGTGGAAAAGAAATAACATCGCTTTCAAGTTTAGAAGAACATCGTAAAGCTGTTCATCTAGGTGTAAAGTCATTACAATGCGATACTTGTGGAAAGAAGTTTGTCAAGAAGCGGACACTACTTATTCATAGGCGGATACATACTGGTGAAAAACCGTATGTTTGTACTATTTGTGGAAAACGATTTTCACAACGTAGTCCGTTAACAATACATCTACGTACACATTCAGGAGAGAAACCGTATAATTGTAATATTTGTGAAGAGAAGTTCGTTAGTAAATCTGCTCTTGATTGTCATTTGAAAACGAAACATCAGAGATTATAATTTTAAGATTTTAATGTAGGATACGTTTTTTGACACAACCTATTTGGAGAATATGTAACGTAACGCTTTTTGTAAAGACTGATATGCGATTTCACGGTAATTGTTCGGTGTCATGCAAAGAATTGAACCATCGAAGCGGTGTTGTTGCGTTGCAAATAATAAAAGCGGGAGGTTAATGTTCCAGATTTTTGTGAGAAATCGATAGGGCATATCGAAGCAAGAGAATACATTGCTAAAACCAAAAAAGAAAAAAACGTATTCTACCCAATGATGTTTTCATAAAAACTGTCTGATTCATTTTTTTTTACTTTGTTCGCTTGATATCTCTTGTAGAATGTAGTTAATAAAAATCAGCTTATCTATAAAACTGTAGTTTATTTGTATATTTTGGGCCATTTTGCACATTCTTAAGTATTATAGATTTGTTAATAAATCTTTTATTTTCAGAGTTCCAAGAAAGATTGATGACAATTTGATTGAATGTTCCAAATGTTCAAAAATAATGTCGATTGAAAGTTGGGAACGGCACGCTCCTACACACTTCAATATTCACCCTCGTGACTTTAAAATCTGCGATAAAACATTTAAACAAAATCAACTACCAGCATTGCATCCAAACGTTGCTCATACATCACTGGAAAGTGATAGCAATTTACGGCGATATTCTTGTGAAATTTGTAAGGAATCATTTCAAAAACGCGTCTATCTCATTGAACATCAGATAAATCGCCATCTTGCAGAGAGTTACGAATGTAAACTTTGTAATAAAAAATTTAAATATTCTAGAAATTTAAGTAGACATTTGAAGAATCATTCAAATGGATTTAAACGGGTTTGTCAAGTTTGTGGTGATAGTTTTGAACGAATTACTGATTTCCGCAACCATATGAGACAACAACATGAAATTCTACCATTTGTTTGTAAGATTTGTGACAAAAATTACTCGAATAATTATTCGTTATTATGTCACATGAGTAAATTCCATGAGCAAAACACTGATAAAAGTCTATGTAAAATTTGTGGTGAAAAATTTATTCGTTTGAAGAATCATATGAAACGAATGCACAACGAGAATCGTCAAACATACATTTGTGATGAATGTGGAAAAGAAATAACATCGCTGTCTAGTTTAGAAGAACATAAGAAAGCTGTTCATCTTGGCGTCAGATCGTTACAATGCGATACTTGTGGAAAGAAGTTTGTTAAGAGGAATACATTACTGGTTCACAAACGGACACATACAGGTGAAAAGCCGTACGTTTGTAATATTTGTGGAAAGCAATTCTCACAACGTAGTCCATTAGTGCTCCATTTAAGAATACATACAGGAGAAAAACCATATGATTGTAGTGTTTGTGGAGAGACATTTGTTAGTAAATCTGCTCGTGATTGTCATTTAAAAACGAAACATCAAATATTATAAATTTTACATAAGCTATTAGGAAAATTATAATTGTGAACTTTGTGAAATTTATCATGAAATAGATTTGTAACCGATTAAGATTATTGTTGTTTATTTGTAAAAATGTTGGATTATTTTATACAGATAACACTAAATTTGTGAATTTTATTAACAAATGCATTATTTTCAGATTTCCACGAGAGATTGATGAGAATTTGGTTGAATGTTCTGAATGTTCAAGAGTAATGTTGAAAGCAAGTTGGAAACGACATGCAACTACACACTCCGATGTTTACCCGTTTGAATGTGAAATCTGTGGCAAATCATTCAAACAATATCGACTTTTAACATTACATCAAAGAGTTGTCCACAGATCACCGAAAAGTGGCAATAGTCGACCATATTCTTGTGAAATTTGTAATAAATCGTTTCAAATACGCGCCTATATGATTAAACATCAGAAGACTCACAACATATCCGAAAATTACGAATGTAATGTGTGTGATAGAAAATTCAAATATTACAGTAGCTTGATTCGACATTTCAAGAAACATTCAAGGGGATATAAACAAGTGTGCCAAATTTGTGGTAATGGTTTTCAAAAGATTGTTGATCTTCGAAATCATATGGAACAAGAACATGAAATTCTACCATTTGTTTGTAAGATTTGTGACAAAACTTACACGAATAATTATTCGTTATTATGTCACATGAGTAAATTCCATGAGCAAAACACTGATAAAAGTCTATGTAAAATTTGTGGTGAAAAATTTATTAGTTTGAAGAATCATATGGAACGAATGCACAACGAGAATCGTCAAACATACATTTGTGATGAATGTGGAAAAGAAATAACATCGCTGTCTAGTTTAGAAGAACATAAGAAAGCTGTTCATCTCGGTGTCAGATCGTTACAATGCGATACTTGTGGAAAGAAATTCGTTAAGAAGAGAACTCTGTTGATTCACAAACGGACACATACGGGTGAAAAACCGTACGTTTGTAATATTTGTGGAAAACGATTTTCACAACGTAGTCCATTAACAATACATCTACGTACGCATTCAGGGGAGAAACCGTATAATTGTAATATTTGTGAAGAGAAATTCGTTAGTAAATCTGCTCTTGACTGTCATTTGAAAACGAAACATCAACAAATATAAATTTTGCATTTTCGGTGTTAGTTAATAGTTGAAGAGAAATTCCTCAGTAAATCTGTTCGTGATCGTCATTTGAAGACGAAACATACAAATTTGTAAACTTTCCTATCTTTTTTTGTAGTTTCTTTCTTTTTCAATAAATATATTAACAAATAAGTGTTAATTTTTTGTAGGTTTTGGATTTTTTTAACAATTATAACGTAAATTAAATGTAAATTTGTTATAATAAATATATTATTTCCAGAATTGCCAGAAACATTGACGACAATTCAGTCCAATGTTCCGAATGTTCAAGAATTATGCTGAAAACTAGTTGGCGACAGCATGCATTAACACATTCCGATTTACGTCCATATTCATGCAAATTTTGCCAAAAATCGTACAAATACAAACGCCTTTTATCATCACATTTACTTGTCCATTCACGACCGGAAAAGAAGATTCGCTTATACACTTGTGAAATATGTAGGAAATCATTTAAATACAGTACATCGTTAAATATACATCGAAAAGTTCATGCTTCGCCTAGTTACGAGTGTAATCTTTGTCATAAAAAAATGAGATTCCGTCACAGTCTTGCCAAACATTTACGTTGGCATCGAGAACAACACAAAGGTATATGTGACATTTGTGGACAAGGATTTTCATCGGTTTTAGATTTACGAAGTCACAAAGAACAACTCCATCAAATTCTACCATTTCTTTGTAAAATCTGTGGTAAATCTTATAGTAATAATCATTCGTTACAATGTCATCTGTTGTTACACGAAGATGAATCGGATAAAAATCGGTGTAAAATCTGCAATAAGAAATATGCACATTTAAAACGACATATGTTGAAACAACATGAGAATCAGGAGAAATTCATTTGTGATTTATGTGGTAAAGAATTGACATCGGCTGCTAGTTTAAAACAACATAAAAATCTCCATTTGGGTGTTAAAGCGTTTCAATGTGATACATGTGGAAAGAAGTTTAGTAAAAGAACGACACTTGTTGTACATTTACGTACACATACTGGTGAGAAACCGCACGTTTGTGATATTTGTGGGAAAACATTTTCACAACGTAGTCCATTAGTGATACATTTACGTGGACATACTGGTGAAAAACCGTACAATTGTGAGATATGTGATGAGAAATTCGTCAGTAAATACGCTCGTGATTGTCACATGAAAACGCATCACCAAAAACTGTAAAATGTGTATTTCAATTTTGTAAATATTCGATGTAACTACTGTATTTTGTGCAATAAAAAATGAACAAAAATATTCTACTTTTATTAGATTAATAATGTTTAGTTATTTTAAGTAAAGATTATTTAATGATTTTGGTTAATTTTCAGGCGTCCAATTTGGGCCATCAGATTGAAACAATGTCCGTATTGTCCAGAAACGTTCAATTATAAATCTGATCTAATCGATCATATGGACATTCATACAAATACGCGGCCAAATTATTGTCCAATCTGTAAAAAGACTTACAAAAATAATTATCGTTTACAAGTACATGAGAGGAGAATTCACAATTCTATGAAACCATTAA